>JAFREQ010000020.1:912500-935000 GCA_025331565.1 Holacanthus passer | reverse complement strand
AAGATGGAAGTAGGAGTGAACTCAAGGATGGAGGGAGTGAAGGAAGGAAAGGAGGGAGAGAAGGATGGTGGAAGAAGGAGGGATGGAGAGGGCCGGTGAAAGATAAGGAAAAGATGAAGGTAAAAAAAATGAAAGAAAATAAAGATGAGTGAAAGGATGAAGGAATGTGGGATGGAGAAGAGGAAAGAAAGGGGGAGGTGAGAATGGATTAAAGAGGACGAGAAAAATGAGTGAAGAGGGAAAGGAGAGAAAGAAGGAGTGAGAGAGAGAAGGATGAATAAACGTGGAGGAGCGGAGGAGTGCAGCTGCCTCCTCATTCCCACACTCTGTCTTCCTCCAGGCTCGTTTGTTCTGGTCCAGACTTCATTCACTTTTCGCCTAATTAACATCTCATCTGCATAACTTGTTGCTGCCCCCCCTCCCCTCCCCTCTCTGAAACAATGGCCGCCAGACCAAAGAGAGACTTAATCCAGAGAGCCTCTGTGGTGCAGATAAAAGCGATCTGTGCTGTCGAACCACTCGCCTTTCTCCTCGCCAATTAAAACTCCTCTGGGCGGCGGCGGCGGCGGCGGCGCTCTCAGACGCTCCCTCGCAGCTCGCGGGTCACGCCATCATGTGCGAGCGCTGCTTTGCTCCTTGACCAGAGTTTGGAGGTTTCACAGTTTTTCTCTCACAGCCGGTCTCTCAGTGAAGATGTTTACCTGCAGTGTTGACCGATTTGTGGAAATTCCTGTAAAATCCTGCAGGTTTTGGAGGATCTCTGAGGACTCGGAGGTCGTGTGAATCTCCAGAAAACAAGAGCAAAAAAAGCTCTTTGTTTTCCTTCGATTTAATCCTCGGTTGAGATTCTGCAGTGGATTTATGATTCAAAACAACAGCATAGATGTGTTGGTTCTGTTATCTGAGCTGGTGGAAGGTGAGCGGAGGGTCGGCGGCGGCGTGGAGGCGTGGAGGCGGCGGGGGCGGTGCAGAGGAGGGTTTCCAGGTTTCAGGATCTCCTGGAGATGTGAACCAGATGTTGGAGCGCCGGGGTTTGGTTGGCGAGCGATCATAACCCCTGCATGGATGTGACACACACACAGACATGACCGCAGCTCCCGACCGGCCTCAAGGTCAACGCCCCAGCTCCCTCTGCCCACACACACACACACACACACACACACACACTGATGTTCAGCTTGTGTGCAGCTCACAGCTGTCGGACACACACCTTTAATAAACAGTGTAGACAGGGAGTCCGGAAACATCTTCTGATACGACCTGCTCACACGAAAAGATCCAAACAAACTGGGGCATGAGCTCATTCACACACTAGAGATATTAAAGTGATTCAACTTGGATCAGAGCGATCAGAATAATACACACCAACAAACACACGAACACATCCAGTGTAGTTTCACTGTCCACTGTCTGTTGGACAGACGTCTCTCACGTCCGTCCGTTCTCAGCCAGTTAGTTTGGATTTAATAATTAGGCCTAAAACAGAGACGTGAAACAGAAACACATACACTATAAAAACCTTTGATTCATATTCACACATTTCTTAAATCCGTTCAGTTGTAGATGCTGAAATGTGTGTTTGTAGCTTCCAGGCCTCCGTTGGCTTCCATTCATTTCACATTACTGGTGTGTGAATGTTCAAACAGCCGATCTGCTGCGTGTAAGATTTAAAGAGTCGCTGCCGAACAGAGCTGCATTGTGTGAAAGTCAAACCAAACAGGATGTTTATCTAAAACAGATTCTGTTGCTTCGCTCAGAAATAAAAAACCTGATTTTATGCTTTGCTTAATAATCAGTTGTCATATAAGATGAACAAGAATCGAAGCCAACAGACTGAAACCAGGATCGGAGGATCTTTAAGTTTATTTTAAATTCTTTTTGCTCTTGTTGAGGAATGAAACCTTCTCCGTCCTGCAGAAGCTCCAGACTGCAGCTCTCTTTATGTTTTATGTATATTCAATGTTTCCTGAGTCAGACGCCTCCGAGCCTGAAGCCTCCTCTGCAGAGGCAGAGCAGCAGCCCGACTCTCAGCTGGTTGTCGATGACAGATAAGATGCAGCGCGGCTGCTGCACGCGCTCAGATCGTCCGACCGACGCCGACAACTGAACCTGGTTTTAATGTTAGAGGACGAAGAATTGAGCTGATTCTCTTTTCATTTCTCAACTATTTCTCTTCGTTGTCTCTCTTCACATTTTTTCAAACTTTCTAACAGCCCCCCCTTCCACCTCCCCCCTCCTCCCTCCTTCTCTGGGGTGATTCAGCATTCAGAGGAGAGAGGAGTTGTTGTGGCAGAGGAGGAGGAGGAGGAGGAGGAGGAGGAGAGGAGGGAGACCAGAGGAGAAAAAGTGATATTTCTATTTTGTGGGCTGGTCCTGCGCCGGGCTGAGCTGAAATGACAGGCTTAGGGGTGTATTATTACCCCTGTAGCCTCCTCCTCCTCCTCCCTCCACCCCCCTCTGCAGTGAGAGGGGAGGAGGAGGAGGGAGGAAGATAATTTGTGTGGCTGTAGCTGAGCTGCTCTCTCCTGACCTGAGGAATAACTCACAGCAGCAGCGGCCTCAGTTTGTTTTCTGGTGCGTGAGGAGAAACTCCAGCTTCTCTTCTTTTACTGCCCAGTTATTATCCTGCTCCTCCTCCCTACACCTCCTTTTCTCCTCTCTTCCTCTGTTGCCCTCCTTTACTCTCCCCTCTTACCTGGTTTTCCCTCTCCTCTCATTTGTTTTTACCCCCTTTTCATCTCCTGTCTTGTTTCCTTCTATCCTTCTCACTCCTCTCCTCTCCTTCTCTCATCTCCTCTCCTCTCCTCTCCTTCCCTCATCTCCTCTCCTCTCCTCTCCTCCTCTCCTCTTCTTCTCTCCTCTCCTCTCCTTCTCTCCCCTCCTCTCCTCTCCTCTCCTCTCCTCTCCTCCTCTCCTCTTCTCTCTCTCCTCTCCTCTCCTCTCCTCTCCTCTCCTCTCCTCCTCTCCTCTTCTTCTCTCCTCTCCTCTCCTTCTCTCCCCTCCTCTCCTCTCCTCTCCTCTCCTCTCCTCTCCTCTCTCCTCCTCTCCTCTCCTCCTCTCCTCTCTCCTCCTGTGTCAGCAGCTCTTCTGTTAGCAGCAGTATTCAGGCTCCAAGGGCTTTTGGGAGACAGGCTTTAAGATGCCACTGGAGCAATTAGCTGCAGGCTCTATTAAAGCCCCCCACCCTCCCTCTCATACCCCTCCACCTCCTCCCTCCTCCTCCTCCCTGTACCCCCTTCACGCCCTGCACTTAAATCACACTCTGCCAGGCGTCTTTAAGGTGGTATGACTCCCTCTTCCTCCTCCTCCTCCTCCTCTCTCTCTGTGCAGTTTCCTCTGTGGTCCAGCTGAAGCAGGACGACGTTACCGATAGTTTTAATATTTCTTTTCCTTCAAAAGAGTCTGAAGTCGTTCAAGTTCAGTCTGTGAATGAAAATGAAGATTTTAGTTCCCGGCCGTGAATCAGTTTAGATGTAGATCAGATTGATCTGCTGTGTGTTCACGCAGGAGCAGCAGCAGCTGATCAATGAGACGCCTGAACAGACCAGTAATGTGAATTCATGTGTTCAGTTATCAGAAGAGAGTCACAGCATTGATCTGTGTACGGACACACACACACACACACACACCACTGGCACAGATGTATGTCATGATGACACAGTGAGTGTTGAGTTTACAGCTGGGTCATATGGACAAAACATACTGATACAAATGAGTCAAATTATTTCGTTTTCAAAAAGTTTCACTTCACAGGTTTAGTGCAGATTTTTGTGTTGAACCTGTTCGTTGCGGCTCAGGTTAAAGATGGAACTTTAAATTTAGTTTGTATTTGCGTTTTCTTCTGTGAGAATGGAAACAAATCTGTTGTATCTGATTTTTGACCTCTGACCTTTGATTTTTCTGCATTATTTGTGTTTTATTCTGAAGTGAGAATGAAACTTAATCCTGCTGGCTTTCTGTCTGTGGATGATCAGATCAGAACTTGTCCGTCTCACAGTGATGTGATGTCTGAGTTGTTTAGCCTTCAGCACATTAATGAGAAAACCAATCACTCTGAGTTTTTACGTGTGTGTGTGTGTGTGTGTGTTATCATCTTTGTAAACCCTTCGCCCGCCTCTCTGCTGCTGAAACCTGATTAATCCTCAACATTGTTTGTCCCTCCATCTCGTCGTTCTGCCCGGCCAAATGCAATTGAGCCGTATTTTTACAGATTGCCTCGTTGTAAATAAGTTAATTGGGCTCATTAAGCATCCTGAGAGCAGCGCTGTGTGTGGAGGACGATCGCTCAGGCAGGGAGAGGAGAGGAGAGGAGGCAAGGAGAGAGGAGAGGAGGAATAAACGGAAGGAACAGACAGAGGAGGCACACGAGGTCGTGACCTTGGTGAGACGGAGAGACGACGCCTGACAAGTTTTCATATCTGTGTTTCTTCCTTCTTGGATCTGATTTTTGCTGTTTGACTTAAACTGATACTGAACTGAAATTATGGACAAAAACTACAAAAATGAGACCAGAATTACTTTTTCCCTGCCCTGAATTCTTCATTATGTCTTCTGTAATATTCCTGGAAATTTAGGTGGTTTATAATGACCTGAAGGATTTTAGTGCTCTGCTCTAGATTTACAGTTAAATAAAGATGTGAAATTCATTTTTTAAAATTCTAAATACTCAGAAAAATTGTTTCTCTGGGTGAGTTTTCTTTTGGATTTTGATTCATGACTTCAGATATTTGAAATTCTCGCTGCGATGCTGTTTGGATCAGATGTGCAGTTGCAGATCAAAGAGCAGCGTGTGGATCGGAGCTCTGCGAGTGTTAGCAGAGCAGGATGATCATTACACTCACAGCGTTATATAATATGCTAATGTAGCCGTGTAATGCACGCCACAGTACATTATAAAGAAGGCAAATTGCTGATTGTAGTGTAAGAGGGGAGGATGAGGAGGGAGAGCGGCCATTCTTCATCGCTAACAGCCCGACAACAACAGAGCGGATCTTCCTCCAAGTTCTCCATTATCCCTAATAATGGCCAATCATCTCCCTCTCTCTCTCCCACTGCGTCCCTCCCTCGCTCCACCTCGCCACATGATATTTAATCCGTCATCTTTGTTTTCAGCACACACAGTGCAAGCTGTTGCTGGCAGGGCCTGTTCGAGCTCCGGGCCCATCTGGAGAGCGGACACAGTCTTTTCTTTCTTTGTGTGTGTGTGTGTGTTGTTGTCTGGTGTTATGTGTGTGTGTGTGTGTGTGTGTCGTTTGCACTGGGGAGTGTAAGCAGCGCGGCGTGTGATGCGTTCACTGCCTCCGTCCTCAGCGGGCCTGGTGGGTGCAGCCGCAGGACGTCGCCACGAAATAAATGGACTGTCAGAAATCATCTGAGAGCAAAGTGAGACCACACCGCTGCTGTTACCTGACGCAGTTACTGTAAGATTATGATACATAGACAAGACTGATAATAATAGTTTGATTTACTTCTTAAATGTGAGGATTTTCTGCTTTTCTCAGTTTTATGTTATTGTCAATTGAATACCTTTGCATTTTGGGCTTTTGATCAAACAAAACAAGACATTTGAAGACATCAGCTTTTTAGACAACATCTTATAAACAAAACAAAAAAAATTAACCAATAAAATAATTGGCAGATTAATCGATAATAAATACACTCATTATTTGCAGCCTTAGTCGTTTCTCCAGGACTGGAACTATATCTTTTTTCAATCGGCAACCACAGATCTGAGTGAAGGAACATGCTGTGAGGAGTTCCCCAAGGCTCAATCCATGAGCCTCTTTTATTTAACATTTACCTGCTTCGATTATCCCCAAATATTCAACAATAAAAGCAGCTGTCATAATTATGACAACCAAATTTACTTAAATCTGAAAACCAGCGTCTGTAGAACATTAGACTGATTCCAGGCTGATGGAAAAAAAACTGTCCACACTTTCATTTACAGAAGGTTAAATCAGTGCAGATTTTATCTCAGCTCTCCCTCAAAAAACTCTCAGGCATCTTCAGCTCCTTCTAACAGAGTCCATACAAAGATGGCTGCGCCTGAACGGACTGAGACAACATTTAAAGAACGTATTTGATTAAATCAGTGTCAGTGTGTAAAGAGTATTTTACTGTAAAATAAAACCTTCATCGGGGTGGAAACCTGCTCGTGTGGACAATACACAGAAAATCAAAATGCTGATCATAAGAAATAAATAATAGCATAGAAATCATTCATTCAACTGTTTTTAGTATTTTACTCTTGTGCCTGATCCAGTTCCAGTCTAGTCCAGACATTTTTACAGTTTTGGTGCTCGTCATCAAATCGGCTGAATAATGTGGATGTTTACACCAAACTGCAGCTCAAACGAGTTTTTGTTTCCTGAGAAGTGAACGTTCAGATCAGAGGTTTAGTGTTTGTCACATTTCTTCTCTCAGCCCCGATCGAGCAGGACGGGATGAACCCCCCCCTCGTTCTCACCTGTAATTAGTCTGATGTGTTAACGGCTGTCATCCTCGTCGTCCAGTAAATTAAACGCATGTCTTCACTCCCTCACACACACACACACACACACACACACACACACACACAGGTCCGGCGGTGACGGGCAGCTCTGAGCTGATTACGTTTTCACTTTTTGTCACTATTGATTGAGGAAAAGGAACCAAAGTGATTGCGACTCCATAATCACTTCAGGCTTTCAATTAAAAACCGGCAAAACTTCAGACGTCAGTCTGAGAGCCCCTAATCAGTGTGCGTGTGTGTTTAGCTTTGAACATCTGTGCGTGTGTGTAACCTGGCTTTAATTGTCCCTGTAGTCTTCTTCAGCTTCATTATTGCCGTCCTCAGTGGTCTGAATTGAAAGCAACACACACACACACACACACACACACACACACGCTCATCTTACCTGCTCAGTTCAGGCCTGCAGGTCGTTTTTGCTGCTCGTCCTCGATCCAGGCAGCGCAACGTAAAACTGAAAATCAGGGAAGGTTTTTTTTTACTTGGTGTGACTGGAAAATTTCATCTGAATATTTTTTAAAAATCGGAGGAAAGATCTGTCGATTGACGCAGTAAACTGTGTCACAGCATCATGTTCCTGTAATGTCACAATCCAAATGCATAACGTTAACCAGTCTTTCGTGGAGCTAAGGATCTAAAATATTGTTTGATCTTCCTGACGACTTTTACTTTGCGCCACCAACCGACCACGTGTTCTGTATTCGATGTCGCCAAAGTGTCAGTGATGGTTCATTTGTGAGTGAAGTTTTTAAGGTTCATGTTGAGGAACATTTGAAACCTTCCAGGGTCCCAGGAATCATTTCAGCTCCTCAAACAGATCCTGGAATCAGAAGAGGTTTTGCTCTGGTGATAGATCCGTCCAGGAACCGAACGTTTCTTATTGGCTGAACACAAACTCCTCGTCCAGATTCTTCATGTGATAGAAACAGAACAAAGTTTATCCTGGAAGTCAGAGCTGAAGACCTGAAATCAGTGTTGAGCTTGTTGAGGCTGAGACTTGATCTTCTTTCTCCTCAGCTTTTAACTGCAGCTCTGATTTGTGTCTGATGTGCAGAGAAGAGCTGTGATTGGTGCAGAACCAGCAGACCCTTTTTTCTGATTCGACGTTTTTGGTGGGAATAAAACGAGTGTGTGTGTGTGTGTGTGTGTGTGTGTGTGTGTGTGTGTGTGTGTGTGTGTGTGTGTGTGCTTTCAGGCCATCTGTGTTTGGTCATTATAAAGAGTCGAAACATGCAGCTACAGACCCAGACCTCCAACAAACACACACACACACACACACACACACACACACACACATTCATTATGAGGCAATGCCAGGTCTTTGTGAAATGTTTAGATAGCCATGCTTCATTCATCAGGTCTAATCACACACTTACACATACTGATGACAATATCCAACTATCTGTAAGTGTGTGTGTGTGTGCATGTGTGTGTGAGTGTGTGTGTGTGTGTGTGATAGTGCTGGCGCCGTATGAAGTGAGACCCTCCGGCTGCAGCCTCTCCTGCTGGGCTGTGAAACTTTAGAGGCATACGTGACAAAACACACACACACACACACACACACACACACACACAGCGCATGTTTCCAAGTGCACATAAAGGTGGTTACAGCGAGGACACACATGCACTCAGTAACCTCTGAAACAAAATGACTTTTACTGTTACTGTGTGTTTGTCTCCTACTTTTTCCTCCTCTCGTTCTCTCGTTTTTCTCTTCCAACCTTCTTCCTCTCTTATACGTCTCCTATCTTGTTCCTCTTCTTTCTTTCTTTCTTTCTTTCTTCCATCTCTTGTTTCTCTCACCTCCTCTTCTCTGGCCAATTGATGTGAATTTCTAGCTCCTGGGAGAAGGGAGGGAGTTCAAAGGTCATTAAACTTCACTTTCACCTGCTTCCTTAACTTTGAGCACAGGGTTTTCCTCCATTTCCCAGAATGCTTTGAAGCACCAGAAAATGACTTGTGAATATTTTGCAACTCCAAGACATATTTTTGTTCTCTGGTGAAATTTGGTCTTGACACTTCTCCTGTGAGAATAGCTGTGTGTGTGTGTGTGTGTGTGTGTGTGTGTGCCAGGTGTGGCTGATGCTGATGCAGGTTAAGAGGTCGACCTCGCTGTGATCAGGTGACAGCAGCAGCTCAGTGTCTCCACATCTGCTCTTTAATTATCTGAACTCTGCTGGACTCGTCTGGACTCTGCTGGGTGTCCACGCTACACATCAGTCTGCCCAGAGGACACACAACACAACAATACACACAGACAACAACACACAACACGCAGACGCCAACACCAGTCTCACTGAATCACACTGAGGCCGTCGAACTGTATTTGTATTTTCGATACTTTGCTGCTTTGGAATTGATCCAAATTTGATCCAAAATTCAAAAGTAGATTAATTAAAAATAAAAAATTACTAAATGTGTCCAACGAGTCTCGATGAGTCTGAAGCAGCCAGAAACATGAAAACCGAGTGTTGAGTTTCACTGATAATCTTCTGAACAGTTTTTCTTGGTGCTGTGTCTCAAATTTCATGTTTCAAAGTTTTTGGTTTTTAACTCTTCTCCATCTTCTCTGTATGGACGACACGAAACAAATGTGGTTGATGTAATGATGCCTGTGTTTGGTGTTTTGGTGCTGAAGTCCCTGCTGACCGGGTCTGAGTGCAGAGGGAGACTGTAGGTTCAGGCTGAATGCTTGTTGACATTCCAGAGGCACTCGCATGATTCAGTATGTAGCATCTGAATTAGTGCTCTCTCAAACACACACACACACACACTCGTAATGCTGAACTCGGGTCCATCGCTGCCCTTCATGGTGCATTGCATTGCAGAGAGGAAGGGAGGTGTGTGTGTGTGTGTGTGTGTGTGTGTGTGTAGACAGTGCCCTCATAAATAATTCCACTCCATATTGCTTTTAAACGATAGCATCCCACGGCTGGCCCGCCGCGGCGTGCAGCTCGCCCATAAATGATACTGTCAGGGCTAATACATGGCTTCCATTATTAAGGAGGCATGGAGCGGGTGCTGCTGCAGCGCTGCACCCTCCGCCTTCGCTCCGCGGTCAAAACAGAGTGCCGGGGCAGCGGCGGAGCGGCCGGCCTCTCAGCCCGCAGCCTAAATCAACAGCCGGACGGGCCGGAGCGGATCGTTCCAGAGGCGGCCGGAGCCGAGCGAGTCCGAGCCGGGGGACGGGCGGAGCGATCTGCCCACAACCCCCTGCAGGACCGGCCGACCGGCCGGTTAGATGGATGAGCGGCCGGCCGGTCGCTGAGCCGAGCCCAGCTTTCCCACTGTTCCCCAGAGGCGCTGTGACTCGGCACAATGTACACAGTCCAAACCCGAGGGAGCGGCGGGGCTGAGAAAGCTGCTGAGACGTGACCGACTGCTCATTTCATCACGCGCTCACACTGTCGTCCTGCGGCCCAGCGCCGGCCTGAAGCCCCTCGCACGGCTCCACGTGACCAAGGCTCAGGGGCTCAGTTATATATGTCCTGTTCTCCGGTCGGTGTGTTGTCTGTTGGTCCTTTAATCTAACTGAGCAAAAGGTTTGAAGCCACATATGAGCCAAAGCTGACTCTCTGTTCTCCAGTGCCAGAACACACTGAGCCTCTGTGCACGTTTTAGCTGAAAAAGCCGAACAACCTTCTAAATATATTCTGTAACATTGTCGAAATGATGTAAAACTGGTGAGAGATCAGAGACAGAAGAAACCGGTCTAAACCCAGAACATCAGCACAGACTTGTCTTGTTCAAACCCACAAAACTTCCAAGAGATCGACCTGTGAAAAAGCCAAACTAATAATAATCATTCTTTCTTTGTGTTTTTTACACAAGTTACTTTGCATGTGCAGTTTCACAGTTTCCGTCGGTGGAGGACCGAGCCGCTCGAGGTTTTAGGATTCTGCAACAAATCAGTGCTGGAGGGAGAAACAGAGCAGCGAGGAAGAATCTTGAGGGAGGAGGAGGGATATTTTTAGGAGTCCAGGTCCATCACAGTTACACATACCAGGAGCAACTTCCTGCTTCAGTTTGAGCGTGAAAACTGTTCCCAGCACCAGTTCATCTCTGTGTGCTTTCTTTACGACGAGCAGAGGAATCAGGAGCAGAAGCTCTCCGTCAGCTTCGCTCTGCTCAGCAGAGAATTAGAAAAAGGAAAAAGGTGGAAATAAGAATGGAGCGCTGAGAAAAGTGGAGGATAAATAAATAAGCAGCTGAAGTGTTTATAGAGAAGAGCGAGAGGAGAGAGAGAAAAAAAGAAAAACGTCCGTCCTCGAGAGGCGCGCCCTCCTGCGACCTCCATGCATCGCCGCGGTCCGATTCTCCCCCACAACTGATGCATTAAGGAGCCTGTGTGCTTCATGTGAGCGGAGCCGCGAGCCACGGCGGCTAGCGAACCTCTGCTCTGCACCAGGAAATGCTTTGGGGATCTGTTCACTCTCTCTCTCTGTGCAGCCGTGGCCCTCGCTCTCCCACGGACTCTGGGAGACGGCTTTTTATCTCCAGTTGCTCGGATAACAACCGCTAAGCTTCCAGCGAGCCAGAAGCCTGCTGTTGCCTCCATTGCACCGCTTTTTTTTCTCTTAAAAATACAGACAAGAACTCAAGCGGATCGGCTCGTTCTCTTTGTTTTGGTTTTCAGCGTCTTTCTGTCCGTCTTTCTGTCCGTCTGTGCCTTCTGTCTCCATTTAACTTATCTTAAAAAAAAGAATAATTCTGGAAAGTCCCTCTTTTTTCAGCTGCTTGTTTAAGTGTCTCTTGAGCAAATATTCGGCCCCTCCTCCCCCCGAAGCGTTTCAGCTCCTTTGTCCTCTGTATTGCGGTGTGATAAAAGGTTGCACTAGGTGGCCGGGCATTTGATTTCTCCATAAAAACCCGCCGTTCACAGTAATAAACCCCCCCACACGCTAACCCCCCCACTCTCCTGCTCCGGCTCCTGCACGCATGTTTGATTGCGAGGATTAGTAAGACAAAAGGCCCAGCGGCAGTTAGTGGCGTCCTAATGAAACACCGCAACAGATAAATGAGCGCGCCGGTGTTTCCCTGCTCCGGAGTGACCGCCCCCCCGCCAGGATTAAGTGGACTCCCCCTGTTTCTTTTGTGCCTTCATTTCCCAGCAGCACAATCGAGCCCTGAGTCAGCAGGCCAAACAGCGAAGAACCCCCCCACCACCACTTTCTTTTTCTCTGGTATTTTTTCAGTCCTGTCCCAGTCCCCCCCCGTCTCACCCCGGCTCTGTAATTAATTTGGAAAACAGTTTGCCTCCATTCATTCTCTGTGAGAAGTGAATAAGTTAATGGTGCTGGTAAAGGTGGGACAGTGGGATGTGAACCAGGCCGACGCTTGATGATAAAATAAATTCAAAATAAGTCAGCGTGACGGTCGCAGCGTGAGAACCAGTAAAGAGGTGACTCTCAAGGCCATTAACTTCTTCAGGAGTCTGACCTCTGCAAGTGTTTCTGTGGTTTGTAACAGAAAGAAAAATCCGGCCAGTTTCTTGGCTTGTGTTACAGTCAGGTTATTCAGGTCTCTCATCTTTCCATCCTGAGCAGGTCCACACCGAACTCTTTGCAACATTATTTATAGAGAGCCAACAGCTGCCGTCATGAGCAGCGACGAGGAAAAACTTCCTTTAAAACTTTCCTTTTTATGTTTTTCATTATTTAAATGAGCACAAAAGCTTCTGTATTCACACACTGTCGACAGGAATCATTCTGGATTTTCATTCACTCATTTTCCAAGATCGTTACCCCGACTGTTCGCCTCCCGTCTGACACCACAAGAATAGAATTTAAGTTATTGAGGTCAAATTAAGCATTTTTATTATATTCCATCATATTTTCTTCAGTGAGCGACGGCGATCGTTGCTGCCTCGTCTCTTGTTTCGTTCTTTTGGACGGTGACGGATCGTAGCTGTTAGAAATTCCCAAAATCTCCAACTTTGTATCAGAGCTAGAAAACAGACCTGGATGGATGTTTTTTTCCACCGGTTCTGCGTTCCAGAATGTAAAAACACTGTAAATCTCAAGTATCACATGTTAAAGCTTTCAGAAAACAGAATTGTTCTGTTAAAGCTTCAGTCGACTGTGTCAAACTTTCAGAGCTCAGAGCTTTTAGAAACAGTTTTACTGTAAACCTGATTTCCTGAATCCTAATCTCTCCGTCCAGGAAACAAGTGTAATGAATTATACATTTTAAACATTTAAATCTAACAGTTCTCTTTAAATACTGTTTGTGGGTTTGTGGTTGATGTGTGTAAGCCACCATACAAACACACACACACACACACACACGCAGGCCCTGAGGGGAAATGGTGGTATCGATAGAAATGAGGCATGCTGGGAGTTGAGCGTGGAGGTCAGTGTGCCAGCCTGACTGAGCGACCTAAATACCGGAGCCTGGTGGCACCGCTCGCCCAAAGTGACCCTTCGCCTCCGACTCACTTCACTTCAGTTTTATTTCCACGGCAGGAGTTCTCTCAGTTCTCGCTTGTGATCCGGAGCAGATGGAGACTGGACCTGCTCCGACTGCGAGTTCTATCAAAGAGGGAGGTTTGAAACCGGCTCTTAAATGTGGAGACGGCGTTTTCCTCCTGAACCCGAACTGGGACCTGGCTCCGCTTTTCCTCCTGCAGCCTCTGCTTCCCAAACCAATTTACTGTTGTCAATATTTTGTTTCCTCCACCGAATTTCCCGTCCGGGGGATCAATAAGGAATTATCTTATCTTATTGTGTTTGTTCTGCTCATCACGTATGAAACCCTCTTTGCGTTCTTGTTCTCCCCTCTGCTCGTCATGTTGTCGTCTTATTTAACAGAATCATTGTCAGCAGCATTGATCTGTAGTTTGACTGTTTTGGGGAAACTTTGGTGAAATGGTGACGTTAACGTGTTGAAGCCTTGAGGTCTCTTTGTCCACGAATGAGACTCGTTTCTTGTCTTTTTACAACTCTTTGCTTCCTTTGGGGAATCTTGTTCAAACTGTGGGGAAACTGTCACATTGAGAGCTTGTGTCCGTCCTGTCCCACTGGGAACTTGCTTTGGTTTTCATGTCCTTCTAGTTTCCGTCCAGTCTTGGAGCAGTGTCCTCCCATTTTTTGTCCTTTTGGCTCATTTGTTTTTTGAGGGCTTCATTTCTACTCATTGTTCACTTGTTTCTGTCCATTTCAGTCCTAATCCAATTTGTTTTCTGTCTTATTAGACTTGTTTCAACCCCCCTCAGAACTGATCTCTGTCCTCAGCAACTAGTGTCCATCCTGTTCCGGGACTCATTGTCCCATCTGGGTCAGTCTGGCCTGTTGGGGACACTTGTTTGGTTTCAGTGGGGACGCTTTTCCATCCTGTCTCACTTCTGTTACTGTTTCTATTCTTTGGGTACTTTTTAATGTCCATCTGGGGACTCTCTGTCCCACCAAGGACTCGTATCTGTGTCTTCGGTGGCTCTGACTTCATTTTAAGCAGAACTTGTTCGTGTTCCTCGTCTTTATCGCTGCAATCTGACTTCGTCATACTCAATTTCAGCAGCCAAATAAGCATGTCTGTGGCGTTTTGGGCTTAATCTCCCCCGCTGCTTATCTCACATACTTGTAGGAAGAGAGACAGAGAGGGGGGGGGGGAGGGGGAGGAGGCGGGGGGAGAAAGCATCAGAGCAACATAATACCGTCTTTGTTGGGGCGGTGTGGAAAATGATCGTCCCATTGCGAAGCGTCTGTACAGCTGGATCATATCTGCAACTTTACTATATCTGTCTGTCTGTCTGGGCGTCTGGCTGGTTGACAGCCTGTCTGTCTGTCTGTCTGTCTGCCTGCTTGCCTGCCTGCCTGCCTGTCTGCCTGCCTGTCTGTCTGACTGTCTTTGTAGCCGCTGGGCTTCTGTTCTCTCTCCTTTCTGCCTTTTTCCTCTTTTTCTTCATTCCTCCAGTCTGAACGAAGCAGCCGTCCTCTGGGGCATAACGAGGCAGGGTGGGGTGGGATGGGAGGGGTGCAGGGGGGTCAAAGGGGAGGAACATGAAGTCCTGTGCGGGGGTGGGATGTTGGGTGGGGGGGAGGACGGAGGGTAGTTTTGGGGGGCAGCAGGGCAAAGCCGGGGGAAGATGTAAGCCTCCGCCACAGGCCCTGACAGCCACACAGGAAGGAGATCACAGGATATCAGCCCACCGCTGCTTCAACATTACACCCCCTCCCCATCCCATCGCCCACAGCGCCCCCCACCCCGCCACCCCTCCTCCAAGACCTCCCCCTCTTCTCCCTGTGAGGCCTGTCTGCTTCCTCTGGAAAGAAAAAGGAGTGGTGGAAAAAGAAACACACAGTGTACTTACACTTCACATCAGAACCGTTCGTTCCTCCTGGTCAGAAAAACGTGAAATAAAACGAACCCTTCGCCGTCGTTCACGTCTCAGGTTTGAGACGGCCGGCATGTTCGGGACAGTTTGTCTGAACTCAGCCGTGAAACGCTTCATCGGAACAAACCCGAGCTGCGGACTTGACTCGAGTCAGACCTGAGCCACACAAATAGGGACATGAAGACTTGGACCTGACGTTTTGACCTGTTGAAATCCTGAAGCTACGAGACCACGAGACTTGCACAGCGCCGCCCCGTGAATGTTTGATTCCTGCGTGAATGTGTAGAACGTCTCAGATCTGGAGAAAAACACAACAAATTTGAAAGGGAAATATTTAAATGTTAAAAATTTGAATGATCAGACTTCGATAACTTGTTTTCTGATTTAACACCTCTGATACAAACAATGAAACACTGAAACAAGTTTATGAGAGAATTTCACTACAACTCCCATAAAGCATTGCAGTAAAACTATCACTTTCGAGAGCTTCAGATTCAGTTGCTGTGCAGTGAAGTTGAGCTTTGGGGAACTTGTTGGATCAGTTTTGGAACTGATTAAAAACCATGAAATCTGGTGTGAAAAGGCTTGAATTTGGAGAAAATACATCTGGAAGTGGATGTTTGAGTCATGTGATTTTTATTTATTTACCTTATTTATCTCAGGAGGCACAAACGTCCACGTGGACTCAAGGATGAGCTGAGTAGAATTTGGTGGTTAAATGTCAAAGGTCACTGTGACGTCACAAAACAGGCTGACTGGTTTTACTGACATCTGTCAGTCGCACCATGTGACGAAGCTCTCCGTCAGTTCTCCGTCACAACCGTGATTGTTGAGCTTTATTTGTTTTGAGGTGGTTTGCAGAGAAAGTTTTGTCCCAGTTCAACTGGCTCATTTATATTATTATTATATTTATTCTGGAGCTGAAGCTGTAACCTGACCGAGTGACTGACTGGTTAACTGACTGTTACAGTGTTGTGTGTGTGTGTGTGTGTGTAATTTTGGTTGTGGTTTGTGGAGTTAAAAATAGCAGCAGCCTGTTGATAAGCTCTCAGCCATCCAGCACAGAGTTCAGTCCCAGAATGCTCTGCAGTGGAGCAGCACCCCCGACCCCAATCTGTCCCAACCCCTGAATCACACACACACACACACACACACACACACCCCCTCCACCCCAACCTGAACAGATTAAAGTCTAAACTTTGGACTCTCCAACAAAACAACACTCCAACAGACACACACACACACAGATTGTGTTGAAAATATAGTTTCATGTTTGAAAAGGTTCATTAGTTTCCTCAAACAGCTGCTCACTGTAGTTTTCATCAGACAAACAGGAGGAAACAGTTCATGTGTCGGGGACTATTTTCAGCGGCGGATGAATCCACGTTTGGTCTCTAGTGAGTCTTTGTGTTTGTGGGATTGAGCCCAGATAAACGACAGTGTGTGAGGAACAACAGTGATGAGTTTTAATGGACAGAAGATCAGACTGAGACTCAGATGAGACACGTTCTCTGTTGGTTTGAGTCTGAACATGAAGAAACACATCAGATATCAGACTGATCCTTTGAATGTGTTTGTTCTCTGTATCTCAGAGCTTCTGTCCTCACAGAAAAAACTGATCTCCTTTTTGATCATATATTCAACCAAACTAAAACAAAATAAAGTCACTGATGGTTAAAAATATTTTGTGTTTGAGCGTCATGGGACTGAAACTAATGTCTGGGCTAAACTTGCTATGAAGAATTCTTTAACACAATTTGTCATTGGAGAGCAAAATACAATGTAGAACAAAAATCTAATTTAATCGCAGTCAAACAAACTGACCCTTTTTTTGTGAGAGTAGTGAAAATAAAACAATCAAATAAAAACCAATGAGAAACATCTGTTTTTTTTATTTTCTATTTTCTTGATATATTTATTTAATTACTGAGTAAAACATAAAATAGTAATGATAAAGTTAATGACACAGAAACATATCAATAGAATGATAATAAAAAAGCAGAGATTTAAATATTGACAGCAGGATAACGACATGATAAATAATTACTTTCTAAAACATCCTTTGGTTCCACCTGAAATCAACAGGATCTCTGAACACGTGCTGTCGATATCAGTCGACTCTGTCAGTTGTTCCAGACGAACGGGCCGAAGTGTGTGAAGGCCGAGCGTCGGTCAGAAGCAGAATGTGGCTGCTGCTGAGGAGGAAACAGCCTCGCGGGGAGAAAGTGATTTTCACTTTACTGCTTTAGTTCCACTTAAACACACCGAGGTCAAAGGTCACACAGGTCAAATTCAGGGTCAGGATCAACTGACAGGGGGCGTGTGTGTGTGTGTGTGTGTGTGTGCCTGTGTGTGTGTGTGTGTGTTGTGGGTTACAACAGGTGTCACATGACGTCTCAGGGTTAAACAGGGATTTAAACCAGGAGGGACAAAAACCCTCCAGCGCTGGTTTTTGCTCTAAAGTTAGTTTTTGGTTTTCATTTCATACGAGAAGAGCTCTGTGTGTGTGTGTGTGTGTGTGTGTGTGTGTGTGTGTGTGTGTGTGTGTGCGAGAGAGGCCAGAGTGAGGGCTAAGTCTGTTGCTTATAGCCTCGCTCGCCCGCTCTCTCGCTCGCTCCAGCGGGCAGCCTTGGCCTGGAGAACGACAACAAAGGCGAGTGCTGGAAAAGGTCGCTGCTGCTCCAACATCCAGTCGAGCTCCAGTTGGCTCGACAGGGAGGGAGGCTCCGGGCCGGCGGCCATGTTGGCCCGCAGAGGAGGAAACAGCTGAGAGAGAGAGAGAGAGAGAGAGAGGAGAGGCATGAATACAGATACTCTGTGGCCAAAAGTATGTGGACACATGGATCTGTTTCTCCTGATAACAATCCCATGTTTAAGATAAGATCAACCTTTATTCGTCCCACAGTGGGGAAATTCAACGGTCACATGTAATTTGACAAAATAATCTTCACTGAAGTTCCACTGACTAACCTTTTGAGAGCTGTCAGCCACATGTCCTGGTCTTCCTCAGTGAGTGGAGACCACGAGATTCAGTTGGATAAAGCTTTTGATGAAGATTATTTTGTCAAACTGCTGTTTCAAAGGCCAAAAATGAACAGATGTGATGTCCACATATATTTGGCCATCAAACATAATGAAGGGAAAAAAGTCTGTTTTTGTTTATTAGAAAGTAGAAAGGTGAAGCTTTTCAGGCTCTTCTCTGTTTCATGAGATTTTATTCTCAGGAAATGTTGGTGGGAAACTGGGGAGAAGATAAATGTGCTGAAGTCAGCGTATTCTACGTGTTATTACACCGAGCTTTGCCTTCAGGGCTCCACACACTTCAATCCACACAAGGATTACACTAACCTTTAAGTAATAGAAATAGTTTTAACTCATGTTCAGGCTCATTTCAAAGCTGAGTATTGTTCGAGCTAAAGCAGGTTAATCCAGGTCGGGGTCCGATCATCTGAGTCGACCCGTTCAGATCTGCAGACACACACTGAGACTGAGGCCTTCACGTTTAATGGAGCTATTTTTAATAACAACACGGATATACTGACATTTATCAGCATCGCTCTATAATCCTTTATCATCTCTTAAAACTGAGTGTGTTACTGTGTGTGTGTGTGTGTGTGTGTGTGTGTTTCCTTCCGCCTCAACTTCCTGACTTCCAGCCAATCGTCATTTCCACTGCTGGAAGTGAACCGCTGTCTGCTGTCATCATCCAATCACACGCAGCAGCCACCCGGGCCAACACAAACACACACACACACACACACACACACACTGTAGAAGAGTGTGTGTGTTTGATTTGATTGCACCGTGCACACCAGCAGCCTTATTACCAGGCAGAGGGCAAAGCAGGTTAATGAGACACTATTGACTGATTGTCCTGAGCCAGAGACCACACACACACACACACACACACACGCACGCACGCACACACACACACACACACACACACACGCACGCGCACACACGAGGACACTTGGTCAGCCGGCTGTGGGGATCGAACCTGTGAGATCAGTTTACCTTGTAAATGTGTTTCAGCTGTGATTGTTGCTGCTTCGTGCTTCAGGCTCGGCAGCGTTTCGGTGACTGACCTGAACAGAAACTGATCCAGAATCAGACGGTGATTTAAACTGTTGAGAGTTTGGTCTCTGGCTTGTCGTTAGTGGAGCTCTGTGATTTGATGTTTGTTAGTGAAATGCATCCTGGGAGCCGTAGTTGACTTCAGTTTTTACATTTTTGTCTTTTGGCTTCTTGTACCTTTAGATTTTTATCAGACAAGCAGATGTTTTCTAACAGTTGTTCACCTTTTGTTCTGATTCGACAGGAGAGTTTGGACATGAATCACACTTTAAAGCTGCTGTATATGTGTTCATGTGTTTCCTCTGGGTCTTTGGTCGCTTTAGGAAACGTGTTAACTCTGCCAGTAAAACTATGAACCGTTAACAGCCGTTTGCTCACCGGTTTAGAAGAAACTCTTTCCAAGAAAATCAGTGTTTGTTTTGCTTCTGTTTCTGTCGCTCTCTATCGCCTCCTCAGGGACAGCGTGGTATTACGAGCCGGGGCAGAGACAAAGACGTCTTAACGTCAAAACTGTTCATTCTTTACACTCTTGATGATTTCAGTTCATTTTTCAATGTTTTAGACTAAAATTGTTACATAAAGCTCATTTAACATCAGGAAGAAAATAGCTGCTGCCGACATCATTAATGGATATTCTTCTGCCTGAGCTGCGTCCTAACTGTGTTTCTGTGCCGTGTTTAAACCTTGAATCATTAGAATCAAAGCGCGTCCGTCCAGTTTGTCTTCGTCTCTTTAAATGGAGGGTGAGGTGTCAGCGTTTGTCTGAAAACCTGCAGTGTCTGATACCAAGATGTGTGTGTGTGTATGTGTGTGTGTGTGTGTGTGTGTGTGTGTGCTGGTGGTCTGAACTGTATTCATTATTTAGTGAGAGCTATTACTGGGGATAAGAGGCTGCTCTCTCCTCTCTCTCAGGACCGTATCGATTGCTTTAATTGCCCCGAAAGATTGTCAACTCTTAAGATAGATATTAAAGCGCCGACGAGGCTCTGCCAGGATGCATGGCAAATGGAGCTAACGGCCCGGTGTGTGTGTGTGTGTGTGTGTGATGGGGTGAGGATAGAGGATTGGCTGAGCCCAAAGTGGGATGCAACATGTCCCAGGCCGCCTGTCGTGCAGCGAGCGAGGCCTCGCTTCGCCCGATCGATAACATCCTTGTGAACACACGAGGCGCTCTGCGGCATTCACGGACAGGAAGTAGAAAAAAGAGAGAGAGAGGAATGATGGGTGGGAGGGGCAGCGGGGGAGGAGGGGGAGGGGGAGGGGGAGGGTAGCTGCCTGGTCTTCCTCTGTTTGCAGATCGATATGTTTGGGAAAGAGTTGTTTGTTATCTCGCTGGCTATCTAGATGTGACTACTAGTGTCCCACATAGTCATGGCTCCACTACACACACACACACACACACACACACACACACACACACACACACACGCACAGGGACATGTGTGATCACATGGAGCGTTTATCTAGTTGTTGTCTCAGTGAACGAGAGAGCGAGTGAGAGGGGAGTGTGTGTGTGTGTGTGTGTGTGTGTGTGTGTGTGTGTGTGTTCCAACAGTTATCTGTGTGATCTGCCTCCCGGATGAAAGAGGTCGGCTGAGGTGACTGACAGCAGCGACCAACTGAGCGACCTGCCGGCGTCAGTCCGCAGCTTCATACAGGTTAATACGAACAGTCATAAATCAGCAGAAGAGAAAAAGAAAACGCACCGAACACATTTGCTTTGTACTGCAACGATTCTCACAGTGAGATGACAAGATAACAGGTTTAATCAGGAGCGCGTTTTCTCACATCACTTCCTGCCTTGTACTTAACCTGCTTACAGAGGACCAATCACAGCCTGCTCTGTCCCAGCAGCTATCGAACAGAAGCTCGAGTCGCTTCAGGTCTGTGACTTGTTTCCTTTACGTCGTCCGTCTGCCGCTTCGCTCTCAGGATGTTTGTCGTCTGGAGCTCGGTCTTGGAAGGCCGGAGGTTGGCGGTCGGTGCCAAGCGGAGCCCCCGCTCGTCTGATCCCGGAAAGGAAAACGTAAATGTGGAGAAGCGGGCTAAATGAAGGAAGCTGGTCAGGGATTAACCTCCTGACTGACGTAGTGTTGTTCCACCGTTTGACCTCGGCCGTCCTGCAGCTCCGTGGACGCACGCGTCCAAAGCTGCTTAACAATGGATCCACTGATTCTGCGTGATGTTCAAAGGTCTCTGATAGCTGTGAACGCAGAGGACTGTCTCCGGCTCTGCAGCTCTGTGGAGCTTTTCAGCCTCTTCTAGCTCCTAGTTTTTCTTTTCGAGAGACATTTCCCGTCTGGTTCAGTCTCTTAGTTTCCTGCAGCTCGTTCTGGAACTCTGTCTCTTTGTGGTTGACACGTCTTTTATAACCTGTGACTTTCTAAACCAAACTCAGCTGGGGTCCAAACTTTGCTCTGCTGCGTGTTGTGGCCGAGAATGTCGTCATCAGAAACATGATGAATGAATGAAAGTGCTCGTTTCTGTATAATTACTTGTGTCTGTGCGAATAATGGCAGTTTTTACTGAAAAGCAGAAGAAACTTTATGTTTTCATGAAAGCACAAACAGCTCTGAGGTCAGTGTGATGGTTGGAGTCTCATCCCGACAACGTTGGTTTCTTTTAACCACAAACTGTCATTAATCTTGTCCAAACAGTTTTAGCTGCCCGATCACAAAATACAGAATAATTTAATTAGTCATTTCAAATGGTTCTGGAAGCTGCTTACGATGAGAAACTGAGCAGCGTGAGAGGAGAAGCCGAACGCGGTGACTTTGGCTTCTCGTCTGTGCTTCAGAAAACATCCACTGACATAATGACATCAGAGAATCTCCAGTCGTGTGAGGACAGAGATGGAGCATCGCGCTGTTTTAAGTCTCAGCAGGAGTCGACCGTCCTCCCTCCTCCTGCTTCAGCTTGGAGAGGAAGCGGCAGGCGGAGGGGGAACACTCCGACACGATTAGGAAGGAAATCCACCAGTAATCCAGCAATCCTGTCTGATTTAAAGCCATTAACCTGCAGGAGGAAACACAGAGGAGACGCTGCTCTCCTCACTTCACCTGCTCAGCTGTGACCGACAGCAGAGGAAACGCTTCGGCTCCTCAGCTTCAGTTGTATCAGAGAGATTTTCAGTCAAAGGATCAGATGATGCTTTTCTACAGGATGAGTCTTTAGATCAATTGTCCCAAACCTTTTTTTGTTTTAGAGGTAACATGGAGGTAATAAAAATGATTTATGAAGCAGAAATGTTTCTTCTTCTTTTCATGTCTGGTCATTTGAAATCTGCAGTTGATGTGATGTGATTTAATATCAATACTGAATATTGGTCTGACTTTGATTAGACGCCTGTGTTCTGCTTCGTACTGACTGTGACTTTACAACAGTGAACTGAAACTTGTTTTTCACATTTTGATGTATTTGACTTGATGTGAAAACATCATTAAACAAGAAATGTAAAATGTACCACAGCTGAGATAATGTCAGACGTGACATCACTTCCTTTTTTCCTCTCTTCACATCTTACCTGTCAGTCGCAGTCAGGTGGGGTCAGGTGAGGTCAGGTGAGACCAGGTGAGGCCAGGTG
>JAFREQ010000020.1:872500-907500 GCA_025331565.1 Holacanthus passer | reverse complement strand
TTTACCCGCTAATTTACAAGGGTTAAGTCTCAGGGCCCCGGCTCTTTAATTGAAATCTTAATGAATATAAAAAACGAGGGGGGGTGAGTCCTGAGAGTGTGAGTGCTTTAATGGGCCGGTAGCTCGGGGAGACGCAGGCACTAATCCCCCGTGAATCCTGAGGCCGGCAGGAGCTGCTCTCTCTCTCTGTACGTGTGGATGGAGCTACTCTCTGTGGCCAGTGTCGTCGGTTGCTGGTCAGTTATTCAGGTCTGTAGTTCAGATGTTGAGGAGTGAGTTAACACACAGTGATGTAGAAAACAGCCACCAGAGCGGAGCGAACGCGTCTCAGCCGCCGCTGTTCAGAAGATCGTTTACACATGGTTGGAAATGTTTTTTGGCTCAATCTAAATGTCCAGAGCCCATGTGGCCTCATGTCTGCGGGGGCTCAGGGCCACGGGGGCCACGAGGGCCCGTTCTGTGTCAGCCGGTCTTCAGACCTGGTGTGTTCCTGTGGATGTGAAGTCTGCTCCACACCTGGACTCTCTGGACGTGTGCAGAAAGTCCACTTGAGGCCTCGTGCAGTTCTTCCCGGGAACGAACACATGACGTGCACGAGTCTGTAAGTGGAGTCCAAACATTTGGATTCAGCCTCTGTGGAGCTGGTGTTGAAACCCTGTTTGGTTCCGCCCACATGCAGGAACAACCCTGGCCTCATTCTCCTTATACTCCACCCTTGCTGCCTTTCAACTTAATATTTTACATTTGCAACTATTTTTTAAAAGCACTGTTGCTCCTACTGTTGCTTGTTTACACTGAAGCCGGATGTTACAAGAGTCAAGTCTTTTTTGTGCTTGGACTCAGTTCTCCAGTTTGTCCTGTTAACTACGAAGTACTTCAGTAGCGTCGGTGGTAACAGGCGTCTCCCCGCCCCGCCGGGCCCCGGGGCCCCTCCTGCCGTACAGATGCCGGTGCAGATGGGACCCTCGTACCTGTCTGCATCGCTAATGGCATCGTGCCTCCCCCCTCCTTCCCCTCCTGATCTTATAATCCATAAATATGTAATTTGTTCAGCTGTCTCCATTAAATATGCATATGAGAAGCAGGCGTTTGTTATTGTGTTGTTGCGGGTCATTAACGGCGCGCGGCGGCGTATTAGCAGCTCAGCGCTGAGGAAGAAACAACAGCAGAAACAACAGGAGTAACAGGAGTAACAGGGGAAGCTAACAGATCATCTGACAAGACCGGGGGGGGGAGCAGAGGGAGCGAGAGAGTCTGAGAGCAAAAGAACAGAAGGAGACGAGATCCTCTATCAGGAAGCACAGATGACCCTGATGTCCTGCGTCCTGAGACTCGACCAATGAGAAGCCTCGTTGGAGAGCCTCGGTCAGTGAAAGGCCTTTACCTTAAATGCCACTTCACCTTTTCACCGCCGCTCCCATCTGACCCAACGTTGTCCAAATGTGAAAAGATGACGAGGAGAAGGAAAAACGTTTTAGTCAAACGGCGTCTGGATCTTGTGAAACAGCTGTTTTCTGCTCGTTCACAGCTGAAATATCTGGAGCTTTCTGACACCACTTTCATCATCGATCACTTCAGGTCGTGTTTCCAGACACATTCAACAGTTTTATCATCATCAGCCTTTTTATTTAGATTCAATAAAGATCAAGTCATTAGAGAAACAACAGCCATGGAGATTTATCTCATTGTATTTAGATGAAAGAAGGAGCTCGGTCTCATGTTTTAATACTTTCTTCGTATCGAAGAGTCATATTTACAGATTTTATTGTAATGCTATTTGGACTTTATGCAGTGACAGTAAACTTGAATTTAAACACAGATATGTTTCTCAGGCTTCTGAAGAAAATGATTTGCAGAACAAAACTTCATCTGAACTTCTTCAGCTGCACTAAACTGTCTGACCTTTGACCTCATGATGAAACTCTGTTGAAACTGACTCCAGTTTCTTCACAGAGGCTTTCTGACTGTGAGGAAATGTCCACAGTCAGCAGGGAGGATCCTCCCAGTCCTCAACCTTTGACCTGTTGGACAAATCTCTCTGTCTGGAGAAAGACGACAACATAACACTGTTCATTCTATAATCTCTCAAAAATGCCTCTTTTTTAACACCTGTTCAGTTTTTATTCATCTCTTATTCCCAGTTGTTCTGCTGTGGTGTTTGTTTCCGGTTGCTGTTAAGCTACGAACAGTGCAGATATTTCACAGTCAAAGGGACGATAATGTCTTTTGGTCAGTCTCATTGTTGGAAGTTTGACAGCGATGGAAGAAAAAGCAATGGAGAAGTAGCTGAACATAATCGAGGCGAGGATGACGTGTGTCTGTTGACAACAGGTGAACATGGACGAAGTTTTCAGTTTTAGTCAACAGGAAATTAAAACAGGAGCCAATCAGAAAACAGGACAATGTGATAAAACACATAACATTTACAATTTCATTTAGCAGCATTTTTATCCAAAGTGACGTACATTCACAAACCGATGGAACGTCAGGGTGTGTGTGTGTGTGTGTGAGTGTTTGTGTGTGTGTGTGTGTGTGTGACTGTTCAGCCGTGCAGCTTAAAGCAGATCGACTTGTTTGGTTTTGGAGCCACGACAGAGAAGAGCGAGAGACTATCCCGAAAACAGTGACAGAGAGAGAGGGGGGAGGGGGAGGGGGAGGGGGTGAGGGTGGAGGACGGCTGGTGGGGGGGTTAATCTCATCATGTCTGCTGGCTTCTCTGTTCCAGTGAATCAGGAGGTAAAAGAGGATAACGCAGGAATGTTCTGTTCCCAGAGGAGAAGCCCACAACCCTCACAGCATTAACCCCCCTCCTCACCCCACCCTCCTCACCCCACCCGCCTCACAGACAGGACTTTTTCTCCTGTCATACATTTTTTTGTTTCTGAGTTTGAGATTCAAACAAACAGACGGACACAGACAGAAACATAACAGAAACCTGGACGTTCTGCGACATTCAACACGCGTGATTGGACGATACTTTCATGCCCAATTTGATTGACAGGAAAGATAAATCTGACTGGTTACAAGACGAGAGGCTTCAAAATATTTTTCAGGCCTCTAAAAATGTTTGAATGAAAGAGTCAGAGATGAAGAAACATGTGACGAGGGGCCACTAGTAGCAGAGTTCTATCCAGGTCGTGGCTCCTCAGGTCACCGTCAGTCGTGAAGTGTGTGAGTCTGTGTGTGTCAGTGCTGTGGACACCTGTCCAGGTGTGGGCGTCCCTCCCACAGTGGACCTCTAGAAATGGGAGAATTCAACTCTTTTTACTGACTTGAGTTTGCATGAATTGCTCACTGAAGAGAGTCGGGTTTTCGAGTCGCTCGAGTCACCGAGTCAGTCACTCGGAGCTCAGTGAACCTTGTCGGGCCCCGACGCCCACAGAGCGCCGGAGACTCTGACCAACCGAGCCCGGCCCTTATGGGACTTTTCACATCAAACCAATGGATCAAATCCTGATAGTGAAACAAGTCATTTTGCTGATCCACTGTTTTATAGCTGCTCCTTTTGATTGTGTGCAGCAAACTGACCCCGTCGAGCCGGAACGTTGTAATTACACGGTTTGTCCACTGTGTCACTGGCGCTGTTCTTTGTGAGTGGGTCTATGAGCCGGAGTCAAACCTTCAGCTCGGGTTTGGCTGCGGCTCAGGTTAATCCAGCACTTAACTTGATATATTTCCATAAATACAGGTCGGTTAAGTTGCACAGACGCGTGGTCTCACCTCGTCCTCGCAGTCAGCACGAGCTGGCCGCAGGTCGGGGGACGAGTCAGTGATCGAGTTAGCGGAGATGAGGACGAGTCACTCCCGAGTCAGTCGGCAGAGTTTTCCAGCCCTGCTGGTGATAAGTGAGTATAAATGATGAATGAATGGACTTTAAGGAGCTAAATTTAAATATATTGACTCTTATAAAACATTCACTAAATGTTTCACACAGTTTTCAAACTGTAGAACTCGAACATGACCTGCTGACCTGACGGGTAACATCACTTTAAAGGGAATCATAACAAACACACTCATTAGTGAAGACTTAAACACACACACACACACACACACACACACACACTGAGAGCCCAGCAGAATCAGCTTCATTAGACCTGACAGCCGACTTAAGAAGACACTTTAGACTCTCTTCTCTCAGGTCGTTGAGTTCTCGCCACCTCGGGATGGGTTAAGCCATGTCAGCCATGATGTCACCACACACACACACACACACACACACACACACACACACACACACACGGATCTGGTTCCAGAATGTGTGCAGCAGATGATACGTGTGTGTGTGTGTGTGGTGGTAACACTGTCAGCCACATGGTGTGTGTGTCGTCCTCAGTCATAAATATTCAAGTTGTTTTTATCACTAACATCAAATCATTAATAACAATAATAATAATAGAAAATAAACAGGATTGAAAAAAGTGTTTATGTTGTAAAATCATATTCCAGCATGTTGTTGATTTTCCCCACTTTCAGAGTTTGTACTTCTTTATGTTTTTAGACACAGAATCTTAGAAACCTGAACTCTCAGCAACACACACACAGACAGAACAACAGTAAACAAACAGGTGACGTTAACCAGCAAAACAACAACAAAGACGTGCAGATGACAAAATGTGATCGTGATGTTGTAACGGTGAACAGTGTCTCTCTCTCTGTGTGTGTGCGTGTGTGTGCGTGTGTGTGTGTGTGTGTGTGTGTCCTTTCTCCGCTCCTCACGTGTGACGTCACTCATCAGCTGACACACATTCAGAAACGATGCATTGTGGGAAGTGTGTGTGCGGTGGTGGTAAACTTTCTTGTTAGCGGGAATAGAAGGAGCCCAGTGCATTGTGGGAAGGCGGCGGGGGGCTCGTCTCCAATTTTCTGTTTGCTGCCTCTAATTCCAGCTGAAGGTTCGGCTGCTGCAAAGCCATTACCATTGATTTTCTTTTTCTTCAGCCGCTGCAAAATGGGATTGAAGTCACACTGTAGGACCTCCGACTCTTCATCCTCCTCATCGTCGTCTTCTTCATCTGCATCTTCCTCCTCTTCTCTGTCTTCCTCCTGTTTTTGCAGTGATTTGCTTTCTCTGCGACATTATTTAACTTGTCCTGTGGGAACGACTCTTCCTGCTCTTCATCTTCTTCTGTTCTTGTTTTTTCTGATTTGGTTCGAAGTCTCATGTTAGTTGATAAAAACCGTTTTGTCTTAGAGAAAGAGAAAACATGCAACATTTTACTTCATGACAACACTTGAACCTCACTCTCTTCTCCACTTTATCCTCCTTTTCCTTTTCTCCCTCCTCTTCCTCATCTTTCCGCTTGTCTCTTGTCTCCTCTGCTTCCTTTTCCTTCTCTCCTCCCTGTTGATCTTTATCCTCCTCTCTCTCCTCATCCCTCTCTTCTCTCTTTCCTTCACCTCCTCTTCATCACCCTTTATCATGATCACTGTCAGCTCAAAGCAGAACTTGCTGCTTCTCTCTCAGCTGCTGTGACCTCTGACCTTTCACCTCTCGCCTCTCAGACCTTCCAGTTTGTTGTGGTGTCCGACCTGATGCTCTTTGTTCCTATGGAAACTGTTTAACGCCAGAGTCGCTGCATCGTTAATTATCATTATCAGTTATTTGTCATGATGTAGTTTCTGTTACTGGATTTACATTCACGTGTTTCCTCTGACTCAGAAGCTCCTCCCATCAGTGCCGACATCATTTTTAATGATCAGAAATCGTATCGGCGTTCACTTGTTGTGTGAGCAGCATCTATGAACCCGGAATTTAATCTCATTTGGAAAAAAATTGACAGCTTCATTCAGATTTGTTGGAGGAAAAGAAAGAGGATGCAGTCTCTCTCTCTCTCTCTCTCTCTCTGTCTCTCTCTCTCTCACACACACACACACACACAGTAATCATTATTCCTCTCAATTTCAAATAGCATCCATTCTGCTCCACCCACCCAGTTTGACCTCTGACCTCTCCTCCCTGCAGCACTCTGTGTGTGTGTGTGTGTGTGTGTGTGTGTGTGTGTGTGTGTGCAGTATCACGGAAAGCTCTTGAGGCCGGCGAAGACTTCGAGGCATCTTTCAACTTTTTCCTCCCCCCTCCTCCTCCTCCTCCTCCTCCTCCTCTTCTTCTTCTTCTCTCCTCCTCCTCCTCCTCCTCTTCCTCCTCCTCTCCTTCTCCTCCTCCTCCTCCTCCTCCTCCTCCTCCTCCTCTTCTTCTTCCTCTCCTCCTCCTCCTCCTCTTGCTGTTCCTTCATTCCCAGCATGCCTCAGTAATGAGAGCTCCTGTACGGCACCATTAAGAATTAAAATTCTCCGACTAAACCAGAAACACATGTACAGTCAGGTTCCATCAGTGCTCGTCAAACTGGGGGCACGGAGCCCTGCAGGGAGGAAAATATGGAGAAAGACTGAGTTGAAATATGTGTAAGTGAAAATATGTCAGGAAAATAAATAAACAAGAGTTTTCTGATGCGGCCGACATGTTTTTCACTTTAGTTCAACTTGAATCTGTTTTTATCAGTTGCTTCCCCAGTTATTGTTGGTGACTGATAAAACAGTTCATTTGTTGCTGTGATCAGTCAAGTGTTTGTCCTGATACCGTTTGCTCAAACTACAGCACCAAGAACTAAAGGACTGGCAGCGCTCAGTCGACTCAAGTTCATATGTGAACAGCTTGTGAGTGAAGTGACACTGGAGCTGCGTCACCTTGTGTTTACATCGTGTCGGACTGAGGGAAGTGAAGACAAACATTCAGCTCCGGATGGTTGTCCCTCAGACGCCATGCGTGTCGGCCAGCAGGTGAGCAGAGCTGATGACAGTCAGACATTTTGTTTTAAATTAGCATCAGCTGTTTCATTCACGCTTCTCCAGGATCGTCCAATCACATCCACTCGCTCCTGTAACGCTTCAAACTGCGCTCGTATTAAATTGTGCTGAATCCTGGACTTGAGCTGGAGCATCTGTGAGCGCTGTGTTGCGTCGTGGTCGGGGTCTCGCACCGACCTTGTGATGAATCCAGGTTTTGTCTTAGCGGCAGTTGAGTCGCGGCTGTGATGAAATGAACCGGTGCATCATGGTACTTGTGGTTTTCTGTGACCGACGTTGCTGCAGATCCTGAAGACGATCTTCTACCGTTCATGTTTCTAATTTGAACCTTCAGCGGGAAAACCAGCAAACTTCCCAGAATCCCCCTCTCTGACATGGTTCAGGATGTGATTATCGGGGGGGGCGAGGTCGAGCTGGAGGGGTGAAGAAGCCACATTCTGATCCACTTCATAAATAGGTTATCAGTAAACCAAGCAGGATTTGATATTGTTTCTAATTTAGCGAGAGGGACCTCGGCGTCGAGGCGTCAACGTCTTTTAATACGTCGACACAATAAATAAATTAAAGCCATAATGTTCTTTCCTCCTTCCAGCACTATTAATAGTAAGGAGGACGCGCTGCGGATCCAGAAAGGATTAGCATCTGTGTTTGATGTGGTTCCACTCTTTTGCGCCCGAATGCGATTGCTCGTCTTGTTTGTTTGCAGCGAAGGAGGAGGAGGAGGAGGAGGAGGAGGAGGAGGGGGCTGCTCATATATGTGTGTGTGAGTGTGTGTTTTTAGATTTTTTTCTTGCATTTTTTTCATCTTGTTGCCTTTCGGGGCGTCAGAGGAAGACAATGCCAAATTAAAACCGCAGAGACGCTGCTGGTTTCACTGCTGCTCTTTCTGTTGATTTCTTTCTTTGTGTGGTTTGTGGAAGGCCCGGCCGGCCCGAGGCTGCAGACCGGAGAGAGACGGGAGCTGCTGAGGATTTAACAGAAACACAGAGGCATGATGGGAGGGGGGAGAGACGGCGTCAGGGAGGACAGATTTGTCTTAATTGGAGGTTTTTCTGGTGCATCAGGGAGAGAAGTGGAGGAGCGGAGCGGAGAGAAAAACTCCAGTCAGGTATCAAAAGGGCATTTACTGCTCGCTTCCTGTTTCCAGAGGAAAAAATAAAAGCAGGAAATGTATTCGTCAACGATTGGCCTGACCCCTGTCTGCTGCTGCAGCTGAGCATTCTGGGAGTTCTGCTGCAGAGGTTTGAAAGCAAATACACCCAAAGTTTTTGTTTTCGTCTCTGTGGTGATGAAGTGAAGGTGTGACGGTGTCGGTCTCGTCTGGTGAAGTGAGTTTGACTTGTTTTAACAAAATGTCCATTTAAAATGTATCAAAATGTTACTTTATATTTTTCAGACTGAAAAGACCAAAGTCTGTGGGTCTGACTTCCTGTCTGAGTCTCTCAGCTCATTGGTTCCTCGTAAAGACATAAATATTTAAAAACACATCACAAATGTACAGTTTCAGTGCTGCTCTCTGTGGTTTTCATCAGACAAACAGGAGGAAACAGTTCATGTGTTGGGGACTATTTTCAGCGGCGGATGAATCCACATTTGGTCTCTAGTGAGTCTTTGTGTTTGTGGGACTGAGTCCAGATAAACTGGATGGATTCACTGTTGGTTTGAGTCTGGACATGAAGAAACGTGTAAATCACTTCAGCACCTTTCATAAAGGTGACAGTTTGAATTAAACAGGGAAACAGTGAGAGAGAGTCTCCTCCTCTGACCTGTATCCTGTCTTTCATCTTCTCCCATTACCTCCTTCTCCTCCTGCTCCTCCTCCACCCTCCCTCCTCCCTTTCTCCTCTGCCCTTCATCACTCTTTCCTTCTCCTTTTCTCCTCTTCCTCCCCTAATCCTGCCATACCTCTCCCTCTGCTGCTGCCCTTCCTCTCCTCCTCCTCCTCCTCCTCCTCCTCCTCCTCCTGCTGTCCGGAGGAGAAGTGTGGAGCAGATTACGTCCATAGAAGCAGAAAAGAGGAACAAGTATGTCGGACAAAAGCGAACGTCCAAACACTGAGAGCCCCGCGGGAGCTTCTATTCAGGCAGTGAAGAGCCCCGGGTCACCTCCTCCCCCCTCCTCCCCCCTCCTCCCCCCTCTTCCACCTCCTCACAGACAGCTTGACCTCTGCCTCTCTCTGTCTGGACCCCCTCCTCCCCCTCCCCCTCCTCCTCCTCTGTGTCTCTCTTCCGGCAGTGCTGTTGTTCCTGCAGAGTGTAGTGATGCATTGTGGGCCAGCAAAGGGTTTTCTCTGGGTTTTGTAAGATGAGGAAATGTTTTCAGGGAACCCCGACACCCTGACACCCCCTCACACACACACACACACATGCGCACACACACACACACACACACGCGCACACACACACACGCGCACACACACACACACACACAGAGTTTTCCCTTTAATCTCCATAAGAAAGCTTCTTTCTTCAGCCTGATTCTGCTGTCGGAGTTAAAAGATGATCAGAATTATGTAATAAAGGCTCATGGTGACGGTGGTGGTGGAGTTCGTCTCGTACAAGATCTAAAGGGGACCCAGCGAGTCATGTGACCAAACTTTAGTATTTGACAACCTGAGAACAGTGTTCACAAGGAGTCAGTAAAGTTTGCAAGAGGTTAATGTTAACTAACGTGTTGCTCAACAGCAGGACGAGAGAGAGAGAGACAGAGAGAGAGAGAGACAGAGAGAGAGAGAGACAGAGAGAGAGAGAGACAGAGAGAGAGAGAGAGAGAGAGAGAGAGAGAGAGAGAGAGAGAGACAGAGAGAGAGAGAGAGAGAGAGAGAGAGACACAGAGAGAGAGAGACAGAGAGAGAGAGAGAGGTGGAGCAAGGTAGGCGACAGTGAGGTTTGGAAACCATCTGTGTGTGTGTGTGGCGACGTGCCAGAGCCTTTACCCACAAACCACCTGGTTACACCGCCTGGATCAGGGTGTGTGTGTGTGTGTGTGTGTGTGTGTGTGTGTGTAAAGAGTCATCATTTGGTGAAATCTGTGGATGTTGAATGAACTGAAGCATCAGAAGGTTTCAGAGCTTCAGGTTCGGGGATTTAAAGAGTAAATTTCACAGAAGGTCTCGGCTCATTTTGGAAACTGTTTTCTCTTCTGTTCTGTTTTCATTTCTTCAGCAGGAAAAGTTTTTAAAGTGAATTGTTTCTACTTTATGTGGATCCCAAATGTGTCGTTAGCTTGAGCAGCTCTTCTCCTGACGTTCATGTCAGACCTTCAGATCAGCCGAGCGTAAAAACCTATTTGCAATATTTCAGCTCAGGTTTTTAGACAAACGTAAACAAGGTGAATGGAAACACACTGACAGAAGTGCGACCGTGTGGGACTGAAGGAGTTGGGCAGATAAAATCCTGCTGTGGTCCTCACCATGATCTTCACTGCTCTCTTTACATTACTTGATCTTATCTTTACCACGATGGTTCCAAACCTGCTGCTGATACTGAACCACGATGCTGTGAAGCTGCTGCAGCTCAGACTCTGTGGAGGGTTTATTATGAAATGAGTTCTTTGAGATCTTTGAGGTTCAGGGCAGCTGTGGCAACCCTGAGACTGGCATCAAGGCTGGTGTGTGTGTGTGTGTGTGTGTGTGTGTGTGTGTGTGTGTGTGTGTGTGTGTGTGTGTGTGAAAGAAATACTCTTCCTCTGTACCTTCTGCTCTCTCTCTCTTTCTGCTGCAGTCTGGGTAATCCATACAGTTGAGGGATGGACAAACCGTGTATACACACACACACACACACACACACACACACACACACACACACACACACAAACATATACACACACACACTGTGATTAATGGCAGTAGAGTCTATAGCAGATTATGGTGAAATCACTACAGATAAAGTACTGCAGAGTGTGTGTGTGTGTGTGAGTGTGTGTGTGTGTGTGTGTGTGTGTGTGTGTGTGTGTGTGTGTGTGTGTGTTTTATCTGAGCCAGACATCCGGTCCTGCTCGGCCAGAGAGAGAAAAGGAGGAGTGGAGAAAAGAGGGGAGGAACATGAGGGAGAGAGTGAGAGAGATTCAAAATGGTGATTAAGTTTCCTAAACACTGAAACCAATCAGCCAATCAGACGAAGAGTTACTCCTTCATCCATCCTCTTCATCTGCTCCTCTCCTCACTTCCACTTCCTCTCTCTTTTCTCTCTCGTCCGATACAGAAATAATGAAATGTGAAGTTTGTTAGTGCTGAAATCTGATTGGATGGTAGTCGGGTCAGCGTTTGTTTCGATTGGATGTGATGGGGTTTGTTTTTTTTTCTGGAACATGAGATTTGAAAGCCGTCAATGTCAGCAGCTCTCTGAATAATCAATAATTTATTAGTATTGATCAACCTGCAGATGAGGAAAGATGGCAGGAAGGAAGGAAGGAGGAAAGGAGGGAGGACGTGACAGAGGAAAGAAGGAGGAGACGAAGGAGGGGAAGAAGGAAAGAAAAAGGGCAGAGATGGAGGGGGATGTGTAAGGGAGGAAAGAAGAAAGAAAAAGAAGAAACAGAAAAGAAGGGATGGAGGAATGAACTATTGAGAGGTAGGACTAAGGAAAGGAAGCAAGGGAGTAAAGAAAGAACAGGAACTGATGGAGGATGTAAGTGTGGAAGGGAGAGATGGAGGAGAAGGGCTGGAAGCTAAGAAGGGATGTGAGATCGAAACAGAGACTTAGTGACAAAGGAAGGAAGAGAGCAAAGGAGGAAGATCACAGGTGAGGATAGAGGGATGGAAGAAAGGAGGAGGGAGGATGTAAGGAAGAAAGGAAAGGATGGAGAAGTGAAAAGTAGGAACAAAGGAAGTGAGGAATGATGTAAGCGTGGAGGTGAGGAAGAACAAATGGAAGAGGGGAGCAAGGAAAAAAGAAGGGATGGAGGATGAACTGTAGGGAGGAAGGAAGGAACAAAGAAAGGGACCAAGAGTAGGAGAGGAAGTGAGGAATGATGTAAGTGAGGAAGGAAGGAAGGAAGGAACAAAGAAAGGGAGGAAGTGAGGAATGATGTAAGTGAGGAAGGAAGGAAGGAAGGAAGGAGTAGGCGGAGGAGGAACAGGAAGCTGAAATAAGAATTATGATAACAAGAAAACTTATCTTCTTCAGTCTGTGATATTGACTCCCACACACACACACACACACACACACTGAATGTGTGTGTGTGTGTGTGTGTATACGATCATCCATTAGAGAGCTATAATTATGGTAAGTGAGGCAGAGCGCCGATCAATACAGCAATTCATCAATCTGACCCCGCCCACAAAAAACACACACTATTTCAATTTGACCAAAGTCCAGATGTAACCACTGACCACACACACACACACACACACACACACACACACACACACAGTCGTGTTTCCATAACCTCAGAGGACGTTACATTGACTTACATTGGTTTCCTGCAGACTCACCGTCTTAACTCAAGTCTTCACCCTCAGATTTAATGACTTCTCTTATGGGGACTTTGTGTGTCCCCACAACATGAGTAATACATGAACCACACACACACACACACACACACACACACTATCTGCAGAGGTAAACCAAAAAAAAAAAAAAGATTTTATTTAATAATAACAGTAAATATATTTTATCCTTAAAATAAAAAGTGGCCTCTGCACAAACCTCCTCTGTGTGTGTGTGTGTGCTAGTGTGTTGTAGTGGTTGTGTATCTTTCTTATGTTGTCTGACTCGTGTCTCATTCAACACAACAACATGCGGCTCAAGCAAAAGTAAATGTTTAGTTTTCGCTCCTGCTAATGACGAAAACCACAAACAGTCCCGACTCGTTCCTGACGAGTCGCACCGATCGTCCCAGCAAACAAACAGCCCAAAGATTCCTGTGACACAAGTTGAAGGAATCCAGACACATGAAGCTGAAGCACATGGAAAACTGTCGCTTTGGCTCAGTGCGGGTTTTTATTTTTCCATATTTTCTAAATATTGTGCTGACGAAGCCGCCGTCCAGCTCAGCCTCCACGGTGATGCTCTCCATCTTCAGCAGCGCCGACAGAGAGGAGCATCATTATCACAACATTTGGCATCTTTGATGAGAGAAAGGAAGCACAAATCAATGCCTTCTTTGAAAATATGTGCTGATACTTCCTCCTGTTAGCTGCTGCGCCCGATGATGATCACCATCAGAGGTCAGAGGTCAAACATATTTATATTTATATACCAGTTTACTGGCTGGTTTCCAGTTCAAATCGCTGGAGGATCTGCAGAGCTGCACAGACTCCGACTGATTAGCTGCACATTTTAACAGGTTTGGAAGGTTCCTGGAAGGTTTGTGGATGTTTTTGGAGTGCTATGTGTGTGTGTGTGTTGTGTGTGTGTGTGTGTGTGTGTGGTGGATGGCTGGTAATGGCATTGGCCCTCTTTTGTTCTGGCAGAAGGTGGCGAATGGCAGCCGCTCAAAGAAAACAGACAGAAGCTTCAAAATGGTTGCCAACGCTTTAAGATGGCTGCCAGGCTGGAGAGAGAGAGAGAGGGCAACTACACACACACACACACACACACACAGGCCGGGGCATGGGGCGAGTGTTAGTTTGTGTGACAGAAAATGTTAAAAGTGTGTTTGTGAGTGAAAATGTGAGGAAATCTGTCCGTGTGTGTTTGTGTGTGTGTGTTTGTGCGTGTGTGTGTGTTGCAGTTGGCAGCGGCTCCTTGGCAGCAGCGGCTGGTTGGGCGTCCAACAATGGAGACGGCTAACGGGATTCTCTCTCTCTTTCTTTCTCTCCTTTTTAAACACTGTCGGAGGGGAGAGAGACGTGAACTACAAATAGAGAAAAGGAGAGAGAGAGCGATTGGCCGTCTTTTTAAAATGGCAGCGTCTTGGCAGCAGCGTCTCGCCGACACAAAGCCTCGTCTGCCTCGTCTGTTTGTGCACTTTCATTTTATAATTAATGGAACAGAAATAAAACAGTGAAACACACACATATCGAGTGTTTTGGCCGAGGTTGTGGCGTCATGTTCGATCCGTCCTGAACGCCGGCGTGCGTGCTGAATTTTTGGGACTCGAGGTCGTGTGGCGAATATTAAGGGATTTCCACAAAATGGCGGCTGGTGGGCGGTGTCAAAATGGAGGCCGGAGTGGCGAGTAACTCAGAAGAAATTCAAAAATCATTTTGCCATGAAGAAAAAGAAAGACTGTGTGTCTGTATCTGCTGTAATTCGACAGAAAAGAAAACTTGGCTTTTATTTTGGCGAGGTGTGTCAGGGGCGAAAAGAAGTGTGTCATGTTCTGTGTGTGTGTGTGTGTGTGTGTTTGTGTTTGGCTTGCGGACCCGCTGGTGCAGCCGTGCCAGGGTTCAAGATGCCAAGTCGGGGTCTTGATCCTCCAGCGCTGCCTGGAAACACAAAACAAACGCACCTCCTCCTCCTCCTGCTGCCTCTGACTGAGAAACATCATCGCCTTCATTTTTTCTATTCTCTATTAATCTGTGTATTTTCAACACTATTTTGTGGTGTGTGTTTTATCTGTGTGTGTGTGTGTGTGTGTGTGTGGCAGCAGAGTATAAATAGATTTTTACGACTGTGGCAAAACACATTTTGAGGAATTGATAAAGGATGAAATTATTGATAATATAAACTTTTCAAGATGATGATGATTTGAATTAAAAACATTTGGGTGAATCGTGTTTTAAATGCGATCCCATGCAGGGATGTTGTTTCAGCCAAAGTTTGTCTATGTGACATGACGTCACAGAAAAATTCAGTGTTGATGAGATTTGAAAATGTGACGATAATGTTTTCATGTCATGTTTCTGTTCAAACACAGCGAAACAAACGTGGCACAAAAACAATGAATTTATTGTAGTTTCAAAGTGACGACGCCAGCTGATTTCAATCATCAGTAACATGTTGGAATTTGTTTATTAAAATGGAAAATGCACAGTGTTGAAAATGATGAAGGAACAAACAGGTTCATTGACTGAAGCTCATCATCTCTGAGTTTTCTCCTCGTGGAGAAACAGGCCCGAGTGAATATTGTTCAAACAGCAGATTGTAAGAAAACATGTATATAAGTATATGTAAATAAGTTGCCTCTGAAAAGGCTCTTTCCTTTCTTTACATAAATTACAAACATACAGACATGAAATAGAAAAAAATTTATTTGAAGGAACAAAATCAGATTTTTATTAGGAGTCAAACACAAAGAAAACTCCACATTAAAAATGATTAGATCAGATCAAAAATCACATCAGAAATTATATTCTTATGTTGTTGATTGAAAAAAATTCAAATAAATAAAGAATCATTATGGAAGTTATTTTTATTTTCTGCTCTGAAAAGAAAAAACATCTTTCAGGTCTTTAGTGAGATAATAGTCTCTCAAGCACGACTCTGTTGTTTCGGTAGCTTTTATCCACATTAATCCTTCAGCCTTCAATAACTGTGTTTTAGCAGCTGATCATCGTCGTAAACAAATCTGTGATCATAAAACATTAATAACTCAGATTTGTATGTGAGACCTGTCAATCAGAGACAGTCCTCCTGTCCTGGATCACTGACTGTGTGTGTGTGTGTGTGTGTGTGTGTGTGTGTGTGTGTGCAGCTGAAGTGGAGGCAGACACACAGCTGATTTGTGGCCTTTATAAAAATGAATTCATACGTCTCCTCATTTCATTAAAAGCTAAATCAGAGCACGTCGCTGCTCAGATCAATACTGAGGACGAGGGTGTGTTTGTTTTTTTTACTGCTCCGACCCAGGCGGGCGGGAAACTCTCCGTCCATGTTTTCATTTCTGATCAAACAGCCCTTCCAGTAAAAAACATCTGTCTCCATACAGAATGTTTGAAATGTGTTTGAAGCTCTGCTGCTGCTCATAGTCTCTCTCTCTCTCTCTCTCTCTCTGTCTTTCTCTCCCTGTCTCTCTCTCTCCCTCTCTCTCTCTCTCTGGTCTCTCTCTCTCTCTCTGTCTCTCTCTCTCTCTGTCTCTCTCTCTCTGTCTCTCTCTCTGTCTTTCTCTCGCTCTCTCTCTCTCTCGCTCTCTCTCTCTCTCTCTCTCTCTCTCTCTCTCTCTGTCTCTCTCTGGTCTCTCTCTCTCTTTGTCTCTCTGTCTCTCTCTGTCTCTCTCTCTCTCTGTCTCTCTCTCTCTGTCTCTCTCTCGCTCACTAACTCTCTGTCTCTCTCTCTGTCTTTCTCTCTCTGTCTCTCTCTCTCTCTCTCTGTCTCTCTCTCTCTCTGTCTCTCTCTGTCTCTCTCTCTCTCTCTGTCTCTCTCTCTCTCTCTCTCTCTCTCTCTCTGTCTCTCTCTGTCTCTCTCTGTCTCTCTCTCTCGCTCTCTCTCTCTCTCTCTCTCTGTCTGTCTCTCTCTCTCTCTCTCTCTCTCTCTCTCTGTCTCTCTCTCTGTCTCTCTCTCTCTCTCTCTCTCTCTCTCTCTCTCTCTCTCTGTCTCTCTCTCTCTCTCTCTCTCTCTCTCTCTCTCTCTCTCTCTCTCTCTCTCTCTCTCTCTCTCTCTCTCTCTCTCTCTCTCTCTCTCTCTCTCTCTCTCTCTCTCTCTCTCTCTCTCTCTCTCTCTCTCTCTCTGTCTCTCTCTCTTTCTGTGTCTCTCCATCAAATCACTTCACTGTTTCTTTTTTCCTGTTGTTGTTGTCTTTGCATCTGTCGCTCTGCCAAGAGACGACAACACAATCCCAGTCTGACTCGCCCAGAGAGCGAGAGAGGGAGGTTGGGTTTGCTGTGTGTACTTTTAAAAATAGAAATCTGAGATTCAGAAATAGGAAAGTGAGACGAGTGTCCACGAGGACACAGTCACGTCTTTGAGAGCTGCGTTGTCTTGTTTCATGATTGGAGTCACACCTATAGTCTTTTCTCCTGATTACAGCTCAGTGTCCCGCAGCCACGTCCACACTGAACCGGCGTCCACCTCATGATTTAAGTCCAGTAATGATATGGAGGAAGCAGAGCGTTCTTTATGTCGACACGTAGACGGTCGGAGACGGATGTGGAGCCGACTGAGGTTGTTAGAAGTTAAAATAGCAGCGGGATATAAAGTCGCTGAACTGAGCTGCAACATTAATGATGAACACACCAACGATCAATAATGATACATGTTATTCTGAAATGGTCGTTCTGCTTCACGAGTACTTTTACTTTTGGTACTTTAAGTATGTTTCAATGCTGATACTTGAATTTTAGAGTCTTTCTTCACTGTAGTTTTGGTCTGATCTGAGATCTGAGTGCTGCTTCTGTTCTGTTGCTGCGCTGCCTGTTTCTCACCTCCACGGTTTGATTGTCCCGTTATAATACGAGACAGTTTGTGACCGCGACTCTTTTTCCTGCTTGAAAACAGACGAGTCAGAAAGCGAGAACAGCTCAACTGGAGGTCGGCGGCTTCAGTGGGCGACACAGATCTGTTGTAGCCCAGAGAGAAGAAGAAGGGAGGAAGATGAATAGAAGGAAAAAAAGAGGAGCGATGGGGACGAAGAAGTGAAGATAAAAGAAGAAGAGAAGAAGAGCAAAGGAGCCAGGGTCAAAGGTCGCACAGAGAGAGAGAGAGAAACAGGGGTAGAGAGACACAGAGAGAGAACTGACAGTGACTCTTGAGCTCCACCTCCCTCCCTCTCTCTCTCTTTTCTGCCTTTCTGGGAATCGTCCAGTAGCTCGCCCCTCCCTCCCTCCCCTCTTCCTAGAAAAGAGGCAGTTCATGTCAGAGAGAGAGAGAGAGCAGGGCCGGGCGAGCGACCTCTGGGGCCACAGAGTTTGACTTTCCCACAGAGAGAGAGAGAGAGAGAGACCTCTGCCCTGTCTCTCTCTCTTTTCTTGGTCTCATTGTTTTCTTCTGTCTAAGTGCTCTAATGTGTGTGTGTGTGTGTGTGTGTGTGTGTGTGTCACATGGGAGATGACAACAGAGGTAGAACGAAGGCCGAACAAATGCACAGACAAAAGTGCTCATGTTGGTTTCGTTCAGATTTTAGGGAAAGTTGGTGTGTGTGTGTGTGTGTGTGTGTGTGTGTGTGTGTGTGTGTGTGTGTGTTTTTTTGTTTATTTCCACGGTTCACTACACTCGGTCTTTAGATGAAGCCCTGAAGAAGAAGAAGGCGACGAGAAAGGGTAAAAGAAAGAAAGGAGAGAGACGAGAAACTCAGTCGACACCACTTGTTGAAAATAAAAGCACGAAGGCAGCAGCTTTTGTTTCTTAGTTGAGGCTTTTATTTTGGAGCCTGTGACTGAGAGAGAGGGAGAGAGAGAGAGAGTGAGAGAGAGAGTGAGAGAGAGAGAGAGGGGGAGGGAGAGAGAGAGAGAGAGAGAGAGAGAGAGAGAGAGAGAGAGAGAGAGAGAGAGGGAGGGAGAGAGTCAGAAGCATCTTTGAAAATAAAAGCATAGAGCATGGACAGTTTCTTATTTTGAAGGCTTTAACACTAACTCAAAGAAAGAGAGGAAAAAGGGAGAGAGACAGGAAACAGAGAAGATTTCTGGCCACAGCACCTTTCAAAAGAAAAGCATTGTTGGCTGTGGTGCTTCAAAACATAGGCTTTTATTTTGAAGCCATGAGAGACAGAGAGAACAAGAAAATTAAAGAGAGAAAAGAAAAAACATTTTAAGGAGGTGAATAGAATAAAAGATTTGTTTTAAAGCATTTTTCAAAATAAATGTATAGAAACCAACAACTTTTGTTTTGAATGGAAATGTTTGAATGAAAATGTTCATGACACTTTCCAAAATAAAAGTGAACAGAGACTTTGTGGCGTGTGACAGAGTTCATTCCCAGTTTGTGAGTACTGGTTTCACTGGGTTGTTGCAGAGGGTTTTTATTGCTGTCTGTTTGTGGATCCCCCTCCCTCCCCCCGGTGTGTGTGTGTGTGGGGGTGCAGACGGTCCGGTCTGCTCCCACGCCTCATTAGCATATTTAATTAACCTGGACGGGGGGGGTGACGGCTGAATGAGGGGATGGAGGGATGATGGCGTGGGGGGGGGCAGTGTGTGAAAGTGCCCCCCAACACACACCCATCAGCAGCACCCTCACCCCCACCCCCCCGGTTGCCATGGTTTCAGCCTGATGCTCTTTGTTTTAAGCTGCTGAAGCAAACAGACACAGTGAACAGCATGAAAAACAAGGCTGATAAATGCTGCACTTTGTCTTAGTGTGTGTGTGTGTGTGCGTGTGTGTGTGTGTGTGTGTTTGTGTGTGTGTGTGTGTGTGTGTGCGTGGAGGGGGATCTCACTGCAAAACGTCTTTAGAAATTTAACCAAACAACTGAATAGTAAAACCTCGCTGTGATAACGTTTGAAATCTCATGTGAAGTAAATTTGAAGTTTACACAAACTCCTGCTCAAAGTCTGAAATGATCCTGATCCTGATTTTCAGATTTGAATATTTCAGACGGCAGCAGCTGCTGCTACATCAGCTCATTTCACTTCATTCCTCTTGAGTCTGTGTCGACATGAAGTCAAGAAAACCATCTTTAAAATACGGTTTCCCTTCTCATATTACATTTATTGGCATTAATGAAGACAAAACTGCTGAGAAACTCTTTAAGTTCAAGAGTAAAACATTAAAATACACAGTAAAGTGTCAGTAAAACTAAAAAGCTGGTAAATCAACCGGAGGAACCAAACAATACAAATGTTTTTTATCAGTCTGACAGTAAGAACAGAGGTTTCACAAACACCTGGTCTTTCATCAGGTGGAAATGATTCTGCATCACATCACACCATTCAGACGGACTGTTCCTACTTCTGTTCCTGTTCCTGCTTCTGTTCCTGTTTCTGTTCCTGTTCCTGCTTCTGTTCCTGTTCCTGTTTCTGTTCCTGTTCCTGTTCCTGCTTCTGTTCCTGTTTCTGTTCCTGTTCCTGCTTCTGTTCCTGTTCCTGTTTCTGTTCCTGTTCCTGTTCCTGTTTCTGTTCCTGTTCCTGTTCCTGCTTCTGTTCCTGTTTCTGTTCCTGTTCCTGCTTCTGTTCCTGTTCCTGTTTCTGTTTCTGTTCCTGTTTCTGTCTGAAGAGTTCAGATGCAACATGCAGCTTCACTTCTATTTCTTCATTTGTCATTTAATAATTTCATTTTATCATCATTAAAAAGTTTCACTTCCCTGGACATTGTAATGAAACCCAACTTGACCCGACTCCATCCGTCTCAGTCCGGTCCTGAATCATGGCCCCTGCGGCCGGCTCCAGGGGGATGATGGGTAATATTTCTTCTGCTCTCCCCGACCATTTTATCTGCAGCACGGCCGATCGATGCTCCTGAAGACGCTAAATCATTTGCAGGAGCGGAGCTGCATCAGAGCAGAGAGCATGCTGGGAAAACAGAGGCAGACACAGAGAGACGAGCTGCGTTCAGTTTCCTTGTCGGACGATGTCAAACATGTCCCATGATCCTCTTTGGCCAAGAGCAGAGTGACGGCTCGTCATCTTTATGTCTGATTGTCCGTGTTGATGCTGCTGAGGCTGAAGCTTCAGTTTGCAGTTCAGATTTACTGGATGTCCATTAAAGATCTGACTGAACAGCAGATGAGACCTTCAGTCATCAGTGGAAACACAACAGGTGCCGCTGGTTCACGGCTGAACGTTGTTTTTAATCCTTAATCTGTTCAGAATCTTCGAGGCTTGAGATGTGAGGTTTGGTGTTGGTCTGGACTCATCGTGGTGGAACATGATGAAATGAATGAATGAAAACACTGTGGAGTTCCTGCAGTTGTGGGTGGAAGTTGGTTCTGTGTCGGTCGCTGGCGTGTTCGTCGTTGTGCAGACGCACTGATGTGAGACTGTGTACATTTACTGCAGTACCGTAATGATACTTAACTGAACTACATGTCTGTAGTCACATGTTGAGTTCACCTGTTAAACAGATGATAAGATCAGTATGTTTGGATTGGAAGTTCTTGTAGGAGGAGAAGATCAGGAACAAACCTCAGAAACTACATTCAAATGAAAGATGACAACACAGAAACATGAGACGTTAACGTAGAGAGGACAGAGAGTCGAGGACATTTATTGACACGTGTCCTCCATCATGAACACTTCTGTCCTGGAAGCAGAATGTTTGGAAATGTCCTTTTGGGATTTTATGGAACTGTATAATTATGATTTGTCATGTGACCAGGTTCTTGTTTCTGTCTAGTGTCTCAATCAATCAATCAATCAATCAATCAATCACGTAGTAACAGCAACACCTCCAACGATCAGTGTTTGGTTACATTGTGATCGGATCCACAAACGTCTTTAAACAGGAGACACATGTGAGACGGATCTTATCTCAGGATAAACTCAGCTTGTTTCTACATTAACGACTTGACTTCACATATTTCACAGAACGAGTTCGACTGATTTAAACTTCTGTTCTTTCTCCAGAGTTCAGGTTGAATTCAGGACTCACATGTTGCACTTATTGTACTTCTGCTGCCACTGATCACGAGCAGACGTGTGAGCGAACAGGTGTGTGTGTGTGTGTGTGTGTGTGTGTGTGTGTGTCTAGAAGGGACGCCTGTATTGATCTTGTTACCACAGGACTTGGGTTTCACTTGCATGGCCTCACACACACACACACACATACACACACACACACACACAGTGTAGTAGCAGTGTGTTATTGAGCTTCTCTGGGATCCTGAAAATATGTAAATTAGAATAAAATATCCACTTTTAAATGTTTGGAACTTTTCTGTAAAAATAGCCAACATGTTTACAGAGAAAGAGAGTTTTTAAATTTTTACAACCTTCATTTAATCACATCATCTCTTTAAATGAGAGACCTAAACACAAGCAACAGTCCAAAATGAGAAGTTCCATCAGGAGAGAGATCGCTGCTATAAACCACCTTGTGCTTGTGTTTGTGTCTTTTTAACATGTTATTTAGTATATTTTTATTGTTGTTGTCGACTCGTCCTCATCTGTGTTTCCTTCCTTCCAGAAACCGGCCAATCGGAAAGCCCCAACCAGGCCAGCGAATCAGATATCAAGGAGCAGCCAGAGAACGGTGAGACCTTCACACACACACACACACACACACACAGTCCTATACATGTACTGTATACACACACACACACACAAACACACACACACACATTCAGGGTGACCTGTATTTGACCCTGGTGGTCAGACAGAGTGAGGCTGTGGTTTTAACAAACACACACACACACACATTCCACAATGGAGGTTGTTTGTCTGGATCAGGGAAGTGTGTGTGACAGATTTTTAAGTGTGTGTGTTGATGGATGACAGAGTGTAGAGCAGCGGACTGTATGAGTGTGTGTCTGTGCAGGATATCCTCTCTAGTTTTATCTGTGTGTGTGTGTGTGTGTGTGTGTGTGTATTAGACCTTGACCCTGGGGTTCAGCTACGTGCTGATACACACAAATACTCACACACACTCACACACATATACACAGAAATACTCCCAGCTGGTTGTGATTATCCTGGTTGGGAAACAGAAACTTTCGCCTTTCGTTTGTTCTCTACTTCCTTACTGATACTACTGATACTACTGATAGTACTGATAGTACTGATACTACTACTAGTATTGCTGATACAAGTGTATCTAGGACTGTTTTTCCTGTTACTGCTAATGTTACTACTGATAGTACTAAATGTACTACACTACAGTTACTGATAATGATGCTGCTCTTACTATCACAGATATGAGTATTGCTACTGATACTATTACTATTGATATTACTGCTGATACTACTGCCACTAATACTACATCAACCTTGACTACTATTACTACCAGTACCACAGCAACTACTACTACATTTAATACTGATTATACTAATATGTATTTTCCAGCTGCAACTCCTAATTGTACTGACTCCCACTACAGTTACTGATACTTTTACTCCTCCTGCTGTTTCAACTCTTCACCTCATCAACATTGTCAGTTCATTTAATATGTAGTAATGAAACCTCTGTCTGTCTCTCAGGTCATCTGGGTTTTCAGGACAGCTTCGTGACGCCCGGCGTCTTCACGGTGGCCGAGCTAGTACGAGTCTCACAGAGTAAGTTCTCTCTCTCTCTCTCTGATAGAACGAGGCAGAGCAGTGATTGGATTGCAGATCTGTCATCGATAGTGGATCTAATGTAATTCCTCCTGAACAAACCAGATACTGCTCGGCTTAATAAACACACACACACACACACACACTCACACACACACACACACACACACACACTCACACACACACACACACACTCACACACACTCACACACACACGGCCATGAAGAAAACAGTGGAAAAGAGTTCAGCACACAAATGTCCAACTTCGTGATTCTCAGATCAGATGCTGTTGTTTTCAACAGATATGAAGTGAACGTAGCTGATGTTCATCTATCAGAGAGAAATTGACCCGTTGATTCATGTCACACGGACCAAAACCTGAAAGACTCTCATTTGTATTTATGCTTCCATATTTGACATGCAAAATCCTGGTTTGTGATTGGCTGGCTGGTGTCCTGTAAACAGAGCACCTCAAGCCTGTTTATGATCAACACCTCCGTTATAGGTCGGAGGTCGAGGTGAGTTAAAGTGCAAATGACCACAGTGACACAGATTCTCAACTAGTTTAACTGAACTTTTACTTCAAATACGCAAACCTCCACAAAACCTGCAGCCAATAGGAATCTGACGTGATGGAGATGGACGTTGCAGAGAAGAATCATGAAACAGTTCCTCTCTGTGACGCCGCCCTGCAGTCGCACCAGTCGACTCCACGGGCTCCTCGTTCTGTAGGATGATGTCATCACACGCACTGGCTGCTTCCTGTGTGACGCCAGTTTGTCACATTCAGTCGAAGGAAGTGAATTATTGTGACATTACGAACGAACTGACAATAACTGCATTCAAACCTTGTAAGAGCTCAATATCATCCGAAAGTCTAAAAGCTTGTTCAGTGCTACAGTGAGAGTGTTGTCGAGTCTGAAGGTGGGTTTTTATCCTGCAGGTGACTCTGTCACAGTAAACACAGCAGAGGAGACAGAACTGTCCAGACAGAAGAAGAACACTTGTTCATCTGTTCATGTCATGGTCACAGTCATTATTAATAAAATCAATTAATGTTATCAGAGTGATGATCACAGTTGATATGTTCTGATAATGTCACCGTGTTGATATTATCACGACATAGCAACTGTGCTGATGCTGTGAAATTATACTCAACACATTTTGATAGTTTGTGACATCATTTGTCAACTGTTACATCATCAGCTGCCACCAATGAGAAGAACTTTAAAGATCAGAAAGAGGAGGGGCAATCAAGAGACCGCAGAGCAGGGGAGAGAGAGAGAGAGGGGAATGAGATGGACGGACAGAAAGGACAGGGGAGAGAGAGAGAGAGAGAACGAGGGATGAACGTGACCTTTAAAAAGTGCCGACATGCAGGAGAGAGAGAGAGAGAGAGAGAGAGAGAGTGACAGAGAGCGCAGTGGGATCTATATGAGTCTGTCGATCGCCCACCGCTAACAATGGGAGATGTAAAGTGCCTGTCAGCACACACAGAGACCCCTGATCAAAGAGCCATCGATCACACACACACACACACACACACACACACACACACACACACACACACACACACTTATCCCTGTTTGATCAGGTGCACGATGCTGCACATGAAAACACACATTGCACATAGTCACTTAATCACACACACACTCCTTCCTGCTATCAGTGTGTGTGTGTGTGTGTGTGTGTGTGTGTGTGTGTGTGTGGGCGCCAGGCAGACCCAGACAGGGCACCAAGAACACACTCACACTTGATTGGTACAAACTAATAGCAGTTTAGTTATTTTCTCCTCATGTTCTAAACATGGAAAGAAACTGAAAACAGCTTATTTTCACTTTGTTGAGTTGTGTTGCTCTTTTTGTTTCTCTCTATATATACAGTATATATATAGGGTTAGGCTATATATACAGTATATATATTGAAAGAGTTTTTGTTTTCTCTGTCCAGTGATCATTGTCAGTATGAACAGAGGGAATCACAGCGGCCTCCAGAGACTCAGGAACAAACACTGTGTGTTTTTTAAAAATGTCCAGTTTCTGTATTTCATCATTTGTAATGAGAGGAAAACAAAGAGTAAGAAATCTGTCTGTGGCCATACAGAGCTGAGCTGGTTTAATGTTGGTGCAACACATGCACAGACACACACACACAGTCACACACACACACACACACACACACACACAGTATATTCATATACTAACACACAGACACAAGCACTCAGACAGACACAAATGTATTCACAGATGCACACACACCCTTTTCCTATTCTGTGTGTGTGTGTGACTGTGTGTGTGTGACTGTGTGTGTGTGTCTGTGTGTGTGTGACTGTGTGTGTGTGACTGTGTGTGTGTGTGTGTATTGTGTTGGTCAGCAGATTTGCAGCGATGCGGCTCTGGAAGAATCACTTATAGATTAGAGTGCAGAGGAGTCGAGTGTGTGTGTGTGTGTGTGTGTGTGTGTGTGTGTGTGACCTGCTAGCTACTCCAGGTTGTAAAAAGCTGATGTACTGTACCTGAACAGTGTGTGTGTGTGTGTTGTGTACATGTATGTGAGGCCTCAGTGTTCAGTCTAAAATTGCTGACGAAACAAGATTTATCAGATTTAATGATAAACGGAGACGTGTCTGAAAACAACTCGACCGACGATTCAACTTCTTCCATTGCACTAAACTCAAATACAGCTGAGGCTGATGGGAATGTTTGTACCAGGTGTCATGACACCCAATAGTTCAGGTCAGTCTGGACCGACGTGGTGGACGGACGGACGGACGGACGGACGGACAGTCACAACTTAAACCCAAAGAAACTCCTGCGTTTCTTTGTCGGGGATCATTCAAAGAAACCAAAATACTTTAGAAGCCAGCAACTCCTCAAGTATGAGAGAGTTTATGAGCTTGACATAAATATTTTGAATTAATGTGTGTGTGTGTGTGTGTGTGTGTGTGTGTGTGTGACACCTACTGTACCAGCTATACTACACATGTTGGTGTTTGTGTGTTTGCAAGAGAGTGATCTTGTTTAATAGAGTGAATGGACACACACACACACACACACACACACACACACACACACACACACACACACACACACAGGGGTCTGCAGGGGTGACTGAAGCCTATAGCTTACCAGAAGATGAGAAGTGGTCGGGGGGTATTGAACAGAACACACACACACACACACACACACACACACACACAGCGGGTGACCTTGGCGTTGTGCAGCCATTACACAATTCACTGGCAGGCCAATCGAATCTCTCTCTGTCGATCAATATCCTATTAAAGCAGCACACAAAGAGAGAGAGAGCGGGCGAGAGAGGGTGAGTATAGGTTAGTGTAGCAGCCGTGTATTAAATGTAATTGGTCAGTTCAGTATATTTCTGCAGACTGGATTCTGACTTCTCCTCCTCAATCATCCCTCGTTCCCTCTCTGACCGTCCCAACAGGGCGGCGACGTTGTGACCTTTGTCAAACTTATTTCACATGGACGTGCTTCTCTCCATCGGGGAGGAAGCGGTTTGTATTTTCAGCTCTTGATCTCGAGGTCTCTGAAACTCTCCATGTCGCTGTCGGACGCTCTCCGCCGTCAGTGCTGCTCCGCCCTCACATTGAATCTCAATGAAATTGTCTTTGTTGTTGATCCACTGTGTCGTTGCCACAGTTAGAAAAACCATCTGACTCGCATTTTAAAACGTGATTTACGGAACGACCCGTTTCGCTTTGATTGGGAGAAAATTAACCTCATTGCTGACGTTGACGAGCAGCTTCAGAGCAAAAGGCCCAAACAGCGGTTGGCTTCACGTTTGTCCGGCCGACTGATGAACTCGTTCTGATAGTGCTCTGACGTTTCAACGACCCGACGATGAATCAGTTCATTCTGTGCATCAGGTGTAATTCAGTGTTTCCTTCCTGAGGAAAACACAGGAAAACACCAGCGTGTGTGTTGTGTGAAGATTCAATCAACTGTATCAATAATGAAAAGATAAACTGTGTGTGTAGAATAAAAGCCGTGCAAACTCCAGATACGCAGCTGATGGAGTCGACTGTGTGTTGGAATTTGCACAGACTGAAGAGCTGCAGGTCTCTCTGAGCCACTTTGATGTTTTTGACACTTGTAACAAGCTCAATCTGCTTCACACACACACACACACACACACACTGATGCGTGACTGGAGTGCCAGGGGCGCACCTTGGCACCGACACAAATTTCATGTACACACACACACACACACACACTTTTCCTCCCAGTGCGTCAGGAGAGCTGATATTAGACGTAAGGATTTGGGGATTAAGTTGATATGATGGCATAACACTCCCACTGCACACACACACACACACACACACACATACACACACACACATCTATAGAGAACACACACACACACAAACAGATAAGAAGGCAGATGACCCACTTGGCACCTTCCAGTACCTTCGTCTGGAGGCATTCCCACCCAACACACACACACGCAGTAACACACACTCACTCACTCACACACACACACACACACACACACACACACACAGATGCAGGGATGAAGAGATGAATAAAGCTGGAGGCCTGCATGGTTCAAACTCATCCATCCCTCCTTCCTCCTGCCCTCTGGCACCTCTGGCAACACACACACACACACACACACACACACACACTGCCGGTTGTGTGCCAACAACATATGGACACAAAGATGTGTTTTTGATAATAATCACAATAGTAATGATAATAAAACTGCTGCACTTGGACAATTAAAGCTGAGAGTCAACGGATGAGATCAGTGCTGTTTGTCCTCAGAGATGTTTCAGCAGCATCTGGACAGAAATAAGAACAGATCAATGGAGAAAAGTGAAAATAAATAATTCGATGTAAATAAAATAAAAATGGGAATAGAAATAAAAAAAGAAACTTTCGAAGAGCAATTAAAGCACGAGGCGTAAGAACCAGCAGAGGAAGAAAGGTTATCAAAGCGAATCGCTGAAGTTCAAAATCAATGAAAGACGATGAGACAGAAACATCGTGAAGACGAAGCTTCAGCTGGCAAAGAGCCAGGAAGCAGAGAGACGTCCACAACCAACCTGCAGCGCTCGACGGCTGCTGTTGACTGACAACATTAATGAGTTAACGGTTTAAAGTCCTGACAGCGCCCCCTACAGGCTGCACTGCTCATTACAATGTTAATATGAAACTATTGAACTGAACATACCCATGATTTACTTATTTCAAGGCAAAGACAAGAGTCTGTGCTGGTTCTCAGGTACAAGTACAGGTACAGGTACAGGTACAGGTACAAGTACAAGTACAGGTACAGGTACAGGTACAAGTACAAGTACAGGTAACAGCTAACTCAGCAGACATTTAAAAGTATCTGACCAGGACATTGTTGTGATATTAAAACGTGCTGATAAACAACAGCAATTTACTTGAGTAGAGAGAGACAGAGAGAGAGAGAGACAGACAGAGAGACAGAGAGACAGAGAGAGAGACAGAGAGTGAGAGGGAGAGAGAGAGAGAGAGAGAGACTGAGAGGGAGAGAGACAGAGAGAGGGAGAGAGAGGGAGAGAGAGGGAGTGATAGATAGAGGCAGCTCACGGTGCTGAGCTCAGCAGAAAACTACCCACCAGGTCCTGTCAGTCCTCCTCCTCCTTTCATCCCATCACGCCATCATGCTCTCTGTCAATAAAGTGATGAAGAGGAGGGATGGGGGGACTGGGGAGCTAGACGGATGTGTCCGGGTTTGAAGCTGATTGCTGCCTTTGTTCAGCAGGATTTTCAAATTGAAGCATTTGACAACAAAGAGCCAACTCTCTCTCTCTCTCTGTCTCTGTCTCTCTCTCTCTGTCTCTCTCTCTCTCTCTCTCTCTCTGTCTCTGTCTCTCTCTCTGTCTCTGTCTCTGTCTCTGTCTCTCTGTCTCTCTGTCTCTCTCTCTCTCTCTCTCTCTCTCTCTCTCTCTCTCTCTCTCTCTCTCTCTCTCTGTCTGTTAATGCAGCAAATAAAGTTCAGTGTGAACTTCTTCCTGTTGTTTGTCTGTTGGAGACGACGAAGAACATCGAGACATTTTCCTTGATTGAAGTGAGGAAGATTTTCTGCTTTGAGCCATCAGGGCCAGCATTTAATATATATATTTATATAATGAGTATTTATCAGATATATTTATGTCTAATAAATACTGATGAATAATTTAGAAGTCGCTTTGTGCATTTGATTTATTACATTGTGTTTTCTGTAAGTTTAAATCTTTCCTCTGGACATGAACAGAAGTGTCTGAGAGCTGTTCTCTCTCTCTGTTGTTCTCTGGGAAATGAAGTCAGTGTGAGGCCCCAGGACAAACATCAACTCCCACAGTTCCCCAAGTTACTTTGGTTGAAATTTGAAAATGTCTCTATGTAACGTCACAGCAACTGAAATGGAGCCAGATTTTGAAACGGTCCTTCTACAAGACGGAGACTAAACTAAAGTGTCTCCGAGCTGTTTCACCAACTTTTATATCTATTTTTTTTTCCTTTTATTTCTTTATTTTAGTTCAAATATACTGAGAGTAAAATGACTGAAGTCAGTGTGAACAATGCGACCGTGAGGATAATCGTCAGGGTGAAAGAACGAGATCATGCTGAGTCTGTCTGAGCTCGTCCTCATGCTGGAGGATCCACCGGGAGGCGCCGCTGGGTCAGAACCAGACCGAGTGGGAGGACTGGACTGTGGAGGACAGAAGCCTCAGCCTGTGTGTGTTCATGCTGTCTGTCTCCTGTCTTTCTCTCTCAGCGCCCATCGCAGCCGGCACCGGTCCAAACTTCTCATTGGCCGACCTGGACAGCTCCTCCTACTACAGCATGAGTCCAGGAGCCATGAGGAGACCGCTGCCCAGCACCTCCTCCTCCAGGTACACACACACACACGCACACACACACACACACACACACACACACACTGAACGCTTTGTCTGAAGACAAAAGAACCAGACTCTGTTTCACACCTTGGACAGAACAGCAAATGAGAAACTGTCAAAAAAAGTTTTGTGTTTTATTTGATGAAACTCAAACAGACACAAACCAAAGAAACAGGAAAAAACCGACGGCTGAATAAAGGGAGTGTGAAGAAAGTCGACTGCGTCTCAAGCTCAGATGACTGTGAAGGTGGAGACGTCACAAACTTCATTTACACCTTCTATTTAATTGAACTTTCAGCCACGTGTCTCTGTTGCCACGTCACAAATGTGACGGCATCTGTTCTGCATTTCACAGAATACAAATCAGAGTCGAGTCTGTGTGACGATGTCGCGTCGCTGCTGTGATCAGGCATCGCTTCCACCTTGTGTACGATCGACCTGTTGCTTCAGTGTGACGCCGAGAAAGATGGAGGATTTCACTGTAACTCACCGACGACGTTCGTCTCCAAGCTGCTCCTGATGTGGCTCGAACAGTCGCATTTGAATCCATCTATGATGCTTTTTGAAAGCATCCTTAGCTTCATAGAGTCATAATTGAATTGATTTAGTGTCGTGTGAGTGAGTGTAACAGATTTAATGGTTAATCTGAATCTAAACAAATACAAACACACAACAAACAAACTAATGCACATATATATATGAAATACTGTTACAGAGCTGTGTGTCCTCAGTGATGCTGCTTCATGTTCATGCTTCACAAAGCTTAACTACAGTCACACACACACACACACACACACACACACACACACACACACTTGCTTGCTTGCAGGGTTTGCCCTGACCTCTTCTGTTAAATCGATGCGGTCGCAAGAGTCGTCTGTCTGTCTGCTGAGATACCTGCCCTGCAGCACACACACACACACACACACACACACACACACACACACACAGTCAACAGTCAACCACTGACTCAGATTAAAGTGTGTGTGTCTCTGTGTGTGTGTGTGTGTCCTCTTGTCTTTTTACTCTCCCTCTCTTTCTCCTCTGACTCCACACACCTCTCCAGAGACCTCCCACACACACACACACACACACACACACACACACTCACACATAGCGCTGTGAGGCAGCGAAGCAGCTCCATATGGAAATCTTTAAGTCTTTACTGATGTTAGTCTTCATTCATACATCTCACTGTACAGGCAGGTCACACACACACACACACACACACACACACACACACACACACAAGCATATACACATTCATACACTTAAATGTCTTAACCTTCTGTTAAACGACCAGCTGGTGAATGAGAGGCCTTTGGCATGTCAGGGCCTGTGTGTGTGTGTGTGTGTGTGTGTGTTAATGAGTGGTGATGTAGCTGATCTGTCTCATTAAAGGACAAGTTCACTGTGTTTTTATTCAGATGCTGTTTAACATCATTCACTCAGTGATGAACACACAGTTTGTGCAGCTCGCTGTTTTTAACACATTCAGACCTTCACACACCAGGATGCGTCTACAAACCTGGAGGCTCACGTGCGCGTCAGACACGTCTGTGATTTATTGATTAAAGGAGGATCGTAGTCGATCAAAGGTCAGAGATTCAACAGACGTTACAGGCCGTTTCCTGTCTGTGAATCCAAGTTCGCCTGCTGCTTCAAAGCCCCATTAAACTGTGTTTGAGCTCGACGAGAAGCAGCGGCAGAGGAACGTTCCAGCAGTTTGATTTCTACATGTAGCTCCTGGTCCACAAACAGCCGGAGCCGCTGTGAGGAGACGCTTCACACTCACACCGAGAACGTCGTGACTTTGACTGTGATGTGTGTCGTATACAACAACCGTCTGTCTTGAAGTGTATCTGGTCTCTCAGGGTGGAGTCTGGTGTCAACTGCTCAAACAGCACAGAGATTTTGTGTCTGTCAACAGACAGACTGAGGCGTCTTTGAAAACATGTCCACGAAGACAGACAGTTTATGTCCTCCTTCATGTTATAGAGACACACTGATCTTAATTATCAGGCAAACAATACAAGCAGAGTGAAATATGGGGAGTTAACAGTGCTGCTGTCTCTCCTGTGTGTGTGTGTGTGTGTGTGTGTGTGTGTGTGTGTGTGTGTGTGTGTGTGTGTGTGTGTGTGTGTGTGTGTCCAGCTCTGCCAAGAGGATAAAGTGTATGGAGGAGGACGTGGACAGTCCAGGTGAGGAGTCCTACTACCCGAGCCAGGGTCGATCTCCGGGCAGCGGCAGCCAGGCCAGCAGCTGGCACGACGTGGAGCCAGGTACGACCGCACACCGACTAATGACCCCCGACCTCCTCGCCACCAACACCGAGCTTAACACCCCCCCTCCTCCCCCCTCCTCCTCCTCCTCCTCCTCCTCCTCCACCATACACACACACTTCATACACATCCCAACTTTAACCTGCCTCAGCTTCAGAAACACGGCGACGCTTTCATGTAACAATGTGAAAGTGATGCTAACAGCAGGGAAGAGAGTGTGTGTGTGTGTGTGTGTGTGTGTGTGTGTGTGTGTGTGTGTGCGCGTGCTATGACCTGGGACCCACACAGCCTGACATAAACACTAAATTGTTGAGGTATTACCTCCATCTCTCTCTCTCTCTCTCTCAGTCAGTATATTCATGCTGCTTTTCTTTTTCTTTCTTCTTTTCGTTTCTTTTCTTTCTTTCCTCCGTCTTGCGTTGGAAAGCTGGATATAAGCTGCGTGGCTCTCTAGCTAGCTCATTCATCTCCCGACAAGGTAAAGACTGCGAACACGCTTTTTATTTTCTGTGTCTGTGAAACCGTCACCTCCACCTCCTCCACCTCTTCACCTCCTCCTCTCCACCTCCTCCTGATGGGTAGATACCTGGATGGTTTTTGGTTTGTTGTTTGGTGTTGTGACGTGTCTGGTTCAGTCTGGTGGACTCTCCTCCTCCTCCTCCTCTTTCTCCTCCTCCTCCTCCTCCTCTTTCTCCTCCTCCTCTTTCTCCTCCTCCTCCTCCTCCTCCTCTTTCTCCTCCTCTTCCTCCTCCTCTTTCTCCTCCTCCTCCTCCTCCTCCTCCTTCTCCTCTTACCCACCGCTTCCTTCCTGACCTCACATCTCTCTTCTCTGGTCTTCTTTCTCCTTCTTTTTCCTTCCAAGCATCTTCCTTCATCTCCTCTCTTGTCTTGCCTTTCCTTCTTTCCTTTCCTCACCTCTCGCCTCTCTTCTCACCTTGTTTTCCACCCTCCTCTCCTCTCCTCTCCTCTCCTCTCCTCCTGTCCTTGTTTCCCGTCTGTGTTTCGGTCTCGATGTACCCGCAGGTGCAGCACCCATCAGCCCCACTCACCCCGCTCCACCCTGACCCCGCCCACCTGGCAGCATGCTGATGACATCATCATGGCTGCTAATGTATTGGTTGATACCTGTGAAAAGAAAAAAAAAACCCTGGACTGTAACACTGTGCATGATACTGTGTGTGTGTGTGTGTGTGTGTGTGTATTAAGGTACATGTATGAGTGTGTAATTGGTTGTGTATCATTGTCTCCTAACACACACACACACACACACACACACACACACACACCTACCTCTTACCCCCCTCCGTGTGCACCCACAGATGTGTGTGTGTGTGTGTGTGTGTGTGTGAGTTGACATCTGATCAAGAACAGAAGGGAAGAGGATGAAGGAGTGAAGGAGGAGAAAACAGATAAAAAAAGATGAGAAAGAAAAGATGGAAGTGACGGACGGACGGACGGACAGACAGACAGACAGATAGATAGATAGACAGATAGACAGACAGATAGACAGACAGATAGACAGACAGATAGACAGATAGAGGTGTAAACAGGGTGAGGAAGGAGAAAGTGCTGAGCAGACTCTGCCTCTATTCCACCTGACAAAACCTCTTCAACTGTTCATCACTCACACACTCACACACACACACACTCTTCCTCCTCCTCCTCCTCCTGGTCCGTCACTATAAGCCCCGCCCCCTCCAGGTTCACGTTAAAGAGGCCGGTCGACCTCTGTGGTCACATTAAATGGTCACACAGAGTCTTCTGTTATCAGCTCGACAGCTCAGAGGAAACATTCCTGCATCTTATCTTTATTCTTTTTTATATAGAAACATAATATTGCTGATTTTTTTATTTCTATATTACAAAAATATTTTGGCAATAATTATATTAATTACTTTTTAAAATTTTTTTTACTTGTATCATACAATTCATACATTCATATATTTGTTTATTTTTGTAATTATTTGATCATTATTTATATAATATTACACATATTATATTGTTGGCCCTTTTCCATTATTAATATTAGTAATTGTATTTATTATTTGCACTTTTTATGTTATTGTAAAATTGATATTCTGGTAGTTTTGTAAATAAAAGTTTTGGTCGTGTTAAAGAAAAGACACAAACTTGTTTCTCCTTGTGACGCCCTGCAGCCCTTTGCCTCAGTCCCCCCCGAACCCCGCCCAGACCAGCCCCTCCCCCCTCCACCTTCCTCCCTCCTCCTCTCCACATTGGAGGTGAATAAAAATGTAAAATAAAAATCGCACTAGCACTGACCCGCTCCTCATCCTCATCATCATGGTTCTTGGCAGGAATGCCGTCGCCCGCCGGCGCTCTAAAGAAGTCAGAGAAGTCTGGTTTCTGCGGCGCCGTGCCTTCACCGAGCGGCGCCTCCTCCGCCTCCACCTCCTCCTCTTCTTCTTCCTCCTCTTCCCCCCGAACGGCTTTCACACACCATCACCGGCCCGTCATTACCGGGCCTCGAGGTGAGGTCCTGAACAAGTTAACCCCAACAAACCGACCCCCCCAACACACCCCTCCCTCACTCCTCCCCTCTCACACACGCACACACTCACCTCCTCGCACTCCCTCCCCCGTCAGCAGCTGGGTTTTGTCAGGACGAGGCGGAGCAGATAAAGAGTCTTTCTACCTGTAGACACACACCTGTAGGCTTTAGGCAGGGTTCTGTATGTGTGTGTGTGTGTGTGTGTGCGTGTTTGTTTGAGTGCATCCTAACCCCACCTTCAACCCCACCTTCAACCCCACCTCCTCTTCTTCACTCTGTTTTTTTATCGTCTAATTGATCAAAGCATCACACCACACAGAAACACACTTCCTGCCTGCCAGTATGTGTGTGTGCGTATGTGTGTGTGTGTGTGTGTGTGCGTGTGCATGTAGTTGATTTTACTGTGACATTCACAGAGACAATATTGAGACGTATTTGATATTTAGTCATCAGTCTGTCAAAGTTCATAATTCTACCTTCACTGAGTGAATTCTGTCCTCACAGCCTGTAACTGAGACGAGATATTAGATGTGTTTTATTTGTACAAAAACTAAAAGTATAGAAAGAA
>JAFREQ010000020.1:822500-867500 GCA_025331565.1 Holacanthus passer | reverse complement strand
TCGTGTAGATCCAGACCTGACTCACTTCCCGTTCTGCCTGGTTTGACTTCAACATCAACAACAAACGGGCGTCAGACTCTTTTATTTCAGCTTCTCGATCATCGAGACATCATTTCTCATCTGTCTTTGTTTGTCTCACTGATAATTACAAACGCAGCTTCGGCCGTAGATTCACCTGAACACACAGCAGAGACATTCAGGTTTCTCACCTGCAGAATGAAGCTGTGTCCAGCTGATGGACACTAAAGCAGGAAACTGCTCACAAAGACCAGAAACACATGAACAGAGACACAGCTCATGTCGGTGTGCGTAGTTTCTGTGGAGGGAAAGAGTGGAGACAGAAGGAGGCAGAGAGGTGAAGCGAGGTTCTCTGGTATTATGCTTATAGATTAGCAGGATAAAATGCGAGCGGCAGCAGAATTCTTTATGACCAGCCAGGAAAAGTGCTGACACACACACACACACACACACACACACACACACACACACACTCAGAGGACAGCAGAGAGCAGAGCTGTTACAGGTTACCTGTGTGACCGACCTGTTGATGATTTTCTATACATAATATTGTGTTTGTATTCAAGGATTTTTATCCTCCCCCCCACAGCCTAACGGTAGCTCCCAGGGAAAGGTCCACAATCCTTTCCTGCCGACGCCCATGCTGCCTCCCCCTCCGCCTCCCCCGATGGCACGTCCCGTCCCACTGCCCGTCGACGCCAAGCCACCCTCCACCTCTTCCACCGAGGGGGGAGGCAACTCACCCACCTCACCCAGTGAGTGCACACACACGTTACATCATGTGTTCTTACTTTACGACTTTCCACATGTAGAAATCACTGAGTTCTGTATGTTAGACGTGTTCAGACGACGTTTTCCCAGAGGCCGCTGTGCCTCTGCAACAAAGGAAGAAATATTTACTCTGAAATCTAAAGAAATGATTCATAATCTGTGAGAAGTGAATCATATTGTGTTTGGATTAAATTTGATTTGAGGGTTTAGTGACGTTTCCTGTCGTTTGGCAAAAACACACAAAGTCTGAGCCAAAATATTTAATCCTCATCACTGACGCTCATCAATAACACGTGAATACGTATTTATTGTTTCTGATTCTGCTTCCTTTCATCAAGTGAACTTCAGATCTTATTCATTTCCAGCAGAAATCTTTGTCATCACTCTGACCTAGATCTTCTCATTAATTCCTCAAACTTTTTATCCCAGGCCAACGTGTTTGAGGCGTCACGCGTTCCCTGACGCCTGTAAACCTTCTTTCCATGTCATGTGGAAACGATCCTGATTGACAAGTTAGCAGAAGTATCGAGTCCTGCTCCACGTCTGCACTCAGATTTAAAAAAACTCGAGGTTTTTGTTGCTGATTTTTCACAGTAAAATGTTTAATGTGTAATTTTCTGCTGGAGTGAACAGAGCTGAGCAGTTTAACGTTCAGTCAGCCAAGTTAACGTAGTCTGACTGTTAGTTAAAGTCATCAGACTCACAACCCATGATCAATGTCTCAACTACATGAACTGAATCGTGTGTGTGTGTGTGTGTGTGTGTGTGTGTGTGTGTCGTCCAGCCTACTCCACCCCCACTTCATCTCCAGCCCAGAGGTTCGTCAGCGTCGGACCCAGAGACCCAGGCTTTAACATCCCTCAGCAACCACAGGTAACACACACACACACACACACACACACACACACACACACACACACAACTCTGGATCTCTTCACAGGTGGAGCTTCAGACTTTTATTGGGCCGACTTACACTCTAAGGCCAAAAGTATGTGGATAGTTTGGGTCTGTTTGTCCTGGTTTGGGCCCCTGAGTTCCCCTGAAGGGTCGATCAGAGCTGTGTTTGACATGCTGACTTTAATAGAACATAACAGCCAATCAGGGAGCAGGGTTTTGCGTGGCCTCTGTGCACGCACTTGTAAACAAAGATGGGAAAAGAAAGCAGCACTTCTAATCCGGCCTGCAACTGTAATTCACTATAGAGCAGGTGGTCAGTGAATGCAACATCCACGTTTGGTAGAATGCTATTGAGCTTGTGTGTGTGTGTGTGTGTGTGTGTGTGTGTGTGTGCCCAGGTCAGGGTCTGTTTGCCAGCTGATTTATGAAGAGTGTAACGATTGGGCAGCCTTGACTTAACTCATCCCACACACACACACACACACACACACACACACACACACACTCAGTGTAGGGAGATGACAGTGAGGTGGGAGTCCTCTGTTGACAATCGAGACATGTTTGATTGCTTTGGTGTGTGTGTGTGTGTGTGTGTGTGTGTGTGTGTGTGGTGACCCGCAGTGAACGAGGCTGTCGATTTATGGACTCTGTCACGGGCCAACGCACGCACACACACACACATACACACACTCATGCGCACACACACACACACACACTCACACACACACACACTCCTGAAGACATGAGCCAGGTGTTTTTCGCTGCTGTTCGAAACAGACTCTGGTTATTTATTCTTCCTCTGTGTCTCTGGGACGTTGTCGTGTCTCTGTCGTCTCTCAGTCTTGGACCAATGAGGAGTTTTCTTGAATCCTGCATTTACAGACTGTGTGTTATTTTTTAGGAGTTCACATGAATTGTAGGTGAACGATCAACTTGAAATGAGGACAAAGGGAAATTTTTGAGGCCGTTGTTGGAAGCTGAAGGATTTTCCATAAGTGAAGACACTTTTAAGACTGAGGAGATTTTTTTGAAAGTGACTACGTTCTAGAAGTGAGGACGTTTAATAAAGTCACCAGAGGGAGATTTGTTTTACAGCCGCTGTAACACAGAAACAGATTTGGACAAAACATCGTCATAGTTGGACATTTTTAAACCTTACGGACATTTTTTAAAGGTGGGGAATTTTTTAGAAAGCAAGAATGGAAAAATGAGGATATTTTTGTAAACTGACAACTTTTTTTGGAAAATGAAGAAATTTTGTTCATTGTTTTTCCTCATAAAAGGCTTCTGAGGTTTTAGGGTTTTTTTACATTTAGATTGTTGGTTAATGTTTATGAAAGACAGCAAATAGATTAAGGAGTGTGACCTTACACACACACACACACACACACACACACATACACACACACGCTCACACGCTCACGCACAGACAGAAGCAGGAACAAAAGTCACCCTGGGCGGTCGACATTAGGTTTCTGTTGGAGAGAGAGCTTTGGGACAGTAAACACTGCCTCCTCTCATCGCCATGGTGACCAACCGGACAGTCTGTGCATTCCTGTGTGTGTGTGTGTGTGTGTGTGTGTGTGTGTGGGGGCAGATGGCACTGTATTGTGTCAGAGTGGGCATCGTGCCCACATGGGTCAGCGTGGTGGTTGCTGTGAGCGACGGTGGCGGTTGCCCATAGAAACAAAGATGGAGGGAGGGAGTTGGCACCTCATTGTGCCAACACACACACACACACACACACACAGTACTATACAACAGGCAGCCATGACCTGATCAATAAGTGTGTGTGAGTGTGGTTATGTTACATCTGAGGAGCAGACGATGAGGGTGCTTTCCCTGTGTGTGTGTGTGTGTGTGTGTGTGTGTGTGTGTGTGTGTGTGTGTGTGTGTGTTGTCATCATCTGTCTCTGTGTCCTATTTGCACACAGTCTTCAAGGTGAAGCTCACACACACACACAGTAAAAACACCACGCCCACCTCATGACTCACCCACACTGTGTGTTAGAGTGTGTGTGTGTGTGTGTGTGTGTGTGTGTGTGTGTGTGAAGTGCTGACTCAGGACAAGGGCTGTGTGAGAGACATAGAAACAGTATCAGAGATGGAGAGAGAGCGATTATAGTGGTGAAGAGACGTTCGTGGAATATAAATTCAGCTTTGATTGTCGGCAGGTTTCAGCAGATTCTGATCAAAAAAAAATTTTTGTTTATAAAAAACTAAATTGATCATTGTGTCCTTCACTCACTGTCGTCTTTAAAGGCTCCATAACTGTTGTCCTGGACACGGTGGATTTATCTTGCGACGAAGCCGTCCTGCATCTGATTGGTTCACTTCTCATCTGTCACATTTCCTCATGAGTTTCCACCAAAATCAGTTTCTGAATTCAGACAGATTTGACGTATTGACTCGACATGTTTTTCTCCAAGATGGCGCCTCAACCTGAAAGTTGCTCAGCACATACGGCCGTGATTATATAAGTAATGACATGGGCAGTTAATTTGAATTACGATCAACATGAGGCTGGAAACATTTAACATTTTCCTAATTGTCTCATGTTCAGACTCAAACCAGCAGTGAATGTTTCTCCTGACAAATATCGTGTGTGTATCAATCCCACAAACACAAAGACTCACTAGAGACCAAATGTGGATTCATCCGCCACTGAAAATAGTCCCCAACACATGAACTGTTTCCTCCTGTTTGTCTGATAAAAACTACAGTGAGCAGCTGTTTGAGGAAACTGATCAACCTTTTTAAACATGAAACAATATATTTGTGATGTGTTTTTAAAGATTTATGTCTTTTCCAGGAACCAATGAGCTGAGAGACTCAGACAGGAAGTCAGACAGTGCTGAGAGACGGACAAACATGTTGTTGGTTTGAGTCAGAACATGAGATTTATTGACACTAAGAAAAACACAGAAACATCAGACTGATCCTTTAAAGTCTCTCCTTCTCTTCCTCTAACTCTCCTTTGCTCTCTTCCTTCTCTCTCTGTGATGAGTATCTACAGTCTGAATCACAGCTGTCAGCATCAGCCCGCTGTGTGGTAACATTACTCCACACACACACACACACACACACACACACACACACACACTGTCTGGCCTGTGAGAGTTTCATCTTCTCTGAGTCTTCTCAGGACAGAGGGAGGAGCTGCAGTGCAGAGAGCGAGCGAGCGGGCGAGAGACACAGGGAGACACAGGGGGAGAGAGAGAGAGAGAGCTAGCGAGGTAGAAAAGTCCCAGCGTCAGCAAGTTGTATTGATTAAAAACTAACCTTCCAGTCTTCTCCTCTATCACTACTGCACACACACACACACACACACACACACACACACAGCAATAGAATTACAACGAGTCAGGAGCAACTGAGGTTTGAGTGCAGAGAAACCCTGCAACACACACACACACACACACACACACACACACAGAAACTTTTTACCTTCACGTGTTTTATTTAAACTTTATGCTCAGTATTCAAAAACACATTTTCTAAATTGTTTGTAAATTTTATTTATTTCTATTTTATTTTTTATAGTGTGTGTGCGTGTGTGTGTTTCTCTGTGTGTGTCTTCACTTCAAATCAATACCTTTGTGTGTGTGTGTGTGTGTGTGTGTGTGTGAAGAAGTGTGGAGCAGGAAGGAGAGGAGAAAGCGATTGAGAGGATGAATGTGAAGAAAGAAAAGGAGGAAGAGGAGGGAGGGGGTGGAAAAGGTGGGGTAGGGAGGGGGTGGGTTGATGTGGGGGGTTGATGCGGTTGCCTTGGCGATGGTAGTCACGTCCCGGGCCGTCTCGTTGTCCCTAGCAACCAGACATGATGTAAGGCGGGGATGAACTTGAACTCAACGGGGCAGCGAGGAAGAGGAGGAAGAGGAGGGAGAGATTCATGAAACATGAACGATGCACCTTCGATCGATAGCGACCTATCAGGGACGGATTACACACACACACACACACACAGATAGTGTGTGTAGAAAGTGTCGTAAACTCTCATCTAAAAGCAGCAGAGTCTTGTGCTCGAGGTCTTCTCAGGTCTAAAACTGATCCTGGTCCTTTACAGGCTGCACTGTTCACCACAACATCCTGAGCTGAGCATGTTTGTCCTGAAGGTGGCACAAGAGGACGCGTCATACGCTCATTAAAATCTAAAGAAAAAGAAAAACTTTGTTATTTGTCGATGACAATTGACGCACCTGCTGCAAATGTCATCCGGCAGAGTTTTTTGCTTGTTGTCTTTCCGTTGACTTTGTCTTCAGTCCTGCCGCCTGTAAAATTCATTTCCGGTTCAGTTTGAAGACTTGAGGATTCGTCGTCCAGGGAATACGAATACACAGCACAATTTCTCGACAGTCCGGCCTGTAGTTGCTGAGACGTCTCGGTCTGGAACACAGACTCAAACATCTTTCTCTTTTCTCTCTTTCGGGATATAAATATTGTTCATCTTGAACTTGGGTTGTAAACATAAATGTATCTGATCGAATGTGGAGCAGTGACCTAACCCCTCCCATTACAAGCTCATGGATCCCAGCGGCAGTTTAACGGTTCAGGCGGATGTGTTTGAATGTCAGTTGGTAGAACTCTTGTTCTGGTCTAAGTGCGTGGAGTTAATGAATTTCTCCCCCCTTGAGTATCGTGTGATCCGACTCTCGGTGGGTCTGAGTCCGTGTTAACATCTGTTTCTGTCTCTCTCCACAGTGGTACCTGGGATAAGGACTCCAGAGGCCCCTCCCCCCTCCACCCACCTGTACGACAGATCGCTGCAGCCTCCTCCTTGACCTTTGACCTTTGATGCCAGCTGCGACAGAGAGTCCTGTCTTGCCTGCCCCTACAACCCTCCTCTTCCCCCTTTGCGCCTGACTCCGCCCCCACCAGCGCCATACACAGACTCAGCAGCATCAGCATGGCTACAGCGGATCAAACGCGCCCCGACCCCGGTGTCGAACACCCACTCTGTAAACTGTACGTCAGACACTTCCCTGTAGACATATGGTTCATATGTCGATGTCCATATATAGTGCCAGACCCTGCCCCTCCCCCCCCCAAACCAGACCAGGCTGAGAATTTCGGGGGGGAATGAGCCTTCAATTTTTGGGAACGCCACAAGACTGAATCACGGAGCTTCCCCTCTGGAGAAACTACATACTCACTCTCCCATCATTCTTTGCAGCGCGTGCATTCAGTGGACTTGCAGCGGTACAATGCCCTCCACGCACCCACCATCCGACCCCCATCCTGGTGGATCCCAATGGCTTGGGATCGGTTTGGTTGGTTAATGATTTGGTTGGTGGGACAGGACGGGCTGCACCGTGGCTGGGGGAGAGGGGTGGTGTTACCTGGCTCAGATACCACCAGCTAATACCCCCCCCCCCCCCGCCCGAGCCCTCACACTCCTCCTGGGATGGACTCCAACCCCACTTGACCCCACCCCCTGGTTGGTGGCGTGTCGGGGAGGAAGGAAGTCGACAAGGCTCTTTCCAAGGACATGGACCAGTGCTTAATGGAAAGACCTGACCTGAGGTGGAGGTGGTGCGGGAACAACCAGATGCCCCGCCTGTTTCACACTAATAACATGAACTACACATGGAGGGGTGGGGGGTTATGCTGGGGGAGGTCGGGTAGAGGTGGGGTTATAAAGGTGGGGAAGCAGGGGTTTGTTGATGTGAAGTGACCAGACGCTGGTGGATCCAAGCTCGTTTATCTGGGAGGCTTTTGGCTTCATGGCTCATTGATTTTTCTCTCTTAGCCGTCATTTCAGCTGGTCCCCTCCTCTTCCTCCTCTATCCATCCACCAGTCTGAGTGAAGCTACAGCAGCATGCGAACGGTGGGCAGAAAGCTCTGGTGTCCGACACGCAGCAGGCAGACAGGAGAGAGATGGGTGACTCAAACTTTACCAGTGGAATATTGATCATGAGGAAAGTGCAATTTTGTTGGCTAGCTGTTGGATAGTTAAATATCTTTGTAAGATAGCTCGTTGAGATCAGTTGTTGAAAAGTATATATAAAATATATTTTTCTTCCTAGTCCACTCACACCTCTGGGACTCTAAAATACTGGGGTACAAAAGACAACAACACAGCGTTGAACTAGAAACCATAGCCTTGTGAGAAATAAGGGGAGCTGTATTCACATTTATTGTTTATTATTTGTTGTTTCATCTTGTAAAGCTGTTAGCATGGTAGAACAAGAATCCCTTTAAGAAATATCATTTAAACAATCAATTTTTGAAAGCATTTCTTGCAGCTTCAGTCTGCTGTTTGTTTTGTTTCAAAGAAAAAATGCTAAGCGATTAACTTATTTTAATGAGCACATCGTTTTACTTAAAAAAAAAAAAAAGCTATTTGAATTTCTCATGAGGTGAAATCAGGAGAAAATATAACGAGTGAATTTAAGCTTAAAAGTAATCGTATTTTCTCCGGTTTCTGTTGGCGAGATAATCTTTAATGGGCGCCGCCCGGTGACGGGCGGCCCCATGATTGGCTGGGTCTCCCAGAGGTCCCATCCAATCAGAAGCACTTATTCCTGCAGTTGGCCAATGGGCCGCGAGTGTAATCAGGGGGTGTGGTATCGCGATAAAGAGGCAGAGCAGAGGGTAACTCTCTGGAAGCTTTTCGTCCACAAAGACAAGACGGCCGAGCGCTTCACATGCAACTTACCATTTTATTGATCTTCAGTTTTTTTCCTTTCCTATACTATATCTATATAAATATATATACACACTCACACACACACACACACACACACACACACACTTACGACCATCCAGCGTCGATCAAAAGTGAATTTAAGTGAAAAAGTTACAAAAAAAAAGAACAAAAAAAATCTGCATGTTCTAGTGTTAGTGACAAATTTTTCCATAGATGATGTAGTTAGTGAGATAAAGACACTATATTGTAAACCCAACATCCGGCACTTGCCAGCAGCCGTCTATTAGTTTGGCCCCGTCAAGGCCTTTTCTATCGCTCTCCTTCACAAACAACCAGCTCTCTTCGCTTCTCCGCATCTTTCCATTCTTTTTATTTCTACTTCCTTCCCTTCCTCCTTCCCTCCTTTTCCTTTAACAACAGATCGATTCTGCTTTTCCGTCACCAGACGGTTTCTTTCATCCGTACGTTCGTTATCAACTTGCACGAAAACAATTGTTCCTCATCAATGTGCCTTGAGCTACGGTCCAGTCCTGACAGGTTGCACAAGATCCAATGTGGAGAGTCTTTTGTTGTTTCTTCTTTTATTTTATTTTCTGGATTTTTCTCCACCCTCCACACCTGAGATTTTGTAGGTAACTGGAGCAATTAATGTCAAAGCGTTAAAGCTGAAGAGGAATGCTGTGATTTCCAGACTCATTCGTTGGTAATATCTCAGTTTTACGACGTCTCAGGCCTGTGCTGCGCTACTTTCTGTCCCCCACCTGCAGCGCTGAGCTGAGACCTAACAGGTGAAATCTGCACCAGCTACAATCAGGTCAACCATCTCCAGATCTCCACTAACAGACGGCAACACGGTGAAATTTTGTGAAATGAGTACCGAGCCAGAGGTGAACGCACTTCCTCCAATAGAAGTCGGTAGTCAAATATAAGCCGGGGGCATAGTCGCCACAAACAAATAAAGGCTGACCCCAAATACAGACCGGGAGCAAACAAGGTTGGATAAATTCCCAGTGCCTGTTCTATATTGTCCATGCTAACCAAGCTTTATGTATATTTAACAGTTCCACCTACATCCGTTTGGCCCCTGTTAGCAAACTGTTCAACGTAATAGAGCTTCACTATACGAGTGAGGGGACAGTTTCATTGAAATCATACATTTGCTGTGATGAGACAAAAAAATGAGAAAAGATTGAAATGTTGAAAACACATGATTCTGTCACTCGTCCTGTTGGTGACGTCGTACTCATTTCACTCAATTTTAGAGACGCCGGGATCTCGATAGAGCAGATGGAGCTTAAATCTGAGCTGGCAGATTAGTTCAGTTTACTGTGTTCACCCCCACTCATCCCCCTTTTCCCGTTTGTCTGACAGGATGATTTTTACTTCTGTTGCCGTTTTCTCCGAACAGCTAAAACTTTATTTTTCAAGTCTTCCCAGTTTGATTTTTGGTTTGTTCGTACTTCGACATTTGTTCCCAGAGATGAATAATGAGGACACAAAATATGCAATACCTGCTTGCACTCACTTAGATTTATTTTGTCTTACATTGTTGATTTAGTTTTGGTTTTTCCTTTTCTTTACTTTCAACCAAAGTTGGCGTGCACGTGACTGGCATCATGCTCCGTGGTCGGTCCCTAAAAATGGTGAAGCCGGCCCTGCAGCGACGCTTCAGCCAAGCTGAGCCTCCGTCGCTCAGGGAATTCTACTTCCTTCCTTCCTTCCTTCCTTCCTTCCTGTTTTGATAATCTACCAGACGGCCGCAATACTACATTCGGGTCTCTCTTTCCTAAAGGTTTTTTTTTTATTTGTTTGGTCACAAGCAAGCCTTAAACAAGTCCAACTTCTTCTCCATCGCGCAGAAAACAGTTTATCAAAAACATTTTTGATGACGTCCAACATTTTAACCGCGCCCGCCCTGCTTGGCAGAGGTTTTAGTAAATAAATTGTTTACCTGTTGTGTGTTCAGTCCGTGTATTAAATTTAACGGACAGCGACGCGACGCCGTCAGCTGTGATGGTTCAGTAGTTCCACTTGTGTGGGTTGTGTGTTTCCTCTTAGTGTGACATGTTTGTTTTGTCTCTGTTCCAACCCTTTAGCCATGAGTTGGGCATTACTTCCTTAATTATCTGCACTAAATATGAAATAAATGACAATAGTGAAAAAGTATTACATTAAAAAATACAGCTTCCAGGGCTTAAAAAGAGCGAAGGGAATTAAAAAAAAAAAATTGCACGGACGTTTTTTAAGTGTCACAAAAACCTTGTGAAACAGCCTAGCATCTAATCAGCGACTTTTGGCTGTGTGTGTGTAAGATAACGACAAAATTGCACCCTTTTTAAAGAAAGAAAAAATGAAAAAGAATATAAAGCAATAGTTTAGGCAGCGTGTTTTTTTGTTCTTGTGTTGTGTGTAATTTAGTTCTGGTACGGCAGCGAAGAGACGCAGAGAAGAGTTGGAGGCAGAGCAGCAGACTGGGAGACGTGTTTGTATGTTGTATAGTTTTATTAATTACACTGATTTTAAAGCTGCCCTATTTTATAATGCAGGACTTTTGTAACATTGATTAAATGAGGAAAAACTAGTGTTGTGAATTTTCTGATTGTTTGTATTGAGGCCACATTACTAGAACTGGTTTGGTTTGTTTTCTGGGAACTGGATTTAAGTTGAAAACTTTCCTGTTTCCTTATTTCCTTTATTTTCCTTTATTTGCTTTCCTTTTTGTATGTATTTAAGGACATTTCCTCTGTTGATGGTTATAGCATATTCCTGTACTTAAAAAGTACGGGGCGCTGTGGTGATAAGACCATTGTAAATGGATGTTACAGTATGCTGTATGTTTTGAAGGTTATTTGTTGCATCAGTGTTGATGAAGCTAAATCTAGGTAATTCTGAGGAAAATTGGTAAGAAAAGCAAGCGTTTTTTATGCATTTTAAAGTTTTAGTTTTAGGCAGGAGACAATGACATAGCCAGCCAAAGGATGCCCCTACTATAAATGCATCTAGGCATCTTTTTTTGTGTTCACCATTCCATGCAGGAAAATAAACAGCTTGATTATGCAACATGATTCTTTTTCTTTTCCATCTGTTTCTTTCTTCACTGGCCCACAAGATCACCTCCTCCTCCTCCTCCTCCTCCTCCTCCTCCTCCTCCTCCTCCTCTTCCTCCTCTTCCTCCCTGAGCCTGGAGGTCCACTGTGATCTCCGTCCATCCACACATCCACTGCTGCTCATCACAGCATCACATTCATGCAGCAGATAATCGAGGAACGACGAGTGAGCGGGATGACGGACGCTTCCAGTGTGATCGGAGTTCCTGCTCATTTCCTGCGTTCCCTTCCTGTTTCACATGTTCATCACAATAGGTGACTTTTACCTCCGTAAATATTCTGAGGTGAACATTATGATGTCTCACCTGTGAACACCTCAGTTAAAATGGCTGCGTAATAAAAGCTTCAGTCGTCCATGAAGGTCTAAACTGTGAGAGCTGCAACCAACAGATACATTCATTATTAATTAATCTGCACATTATTTTCTCAATTAAATCTTTCGGTCATTTGGTTTGTAGAATGTCAGCAAATAGCAAAAAATGCTCGTCACGAGTTCCCAAATCTCACAGTGACGTAATGAAATATTTTGTTTTGAGCAACAAACCCCAAAGTGTTCAATTTGCTATCAGAGAAAGAAAAACAGGAAGTGTGACCTTTTGCTTTAAAAATAACTTCATTACTGAAATAGTAAAATTTTTGTAAAACGACTTAGTAACTGATTTAATAAACAAAAAGCCCTCGTGTTCGTTACCTTGAAACGACTGATTAGAAAACGTGTCTGAGACCAAGTCCAGTGTGGCTTTTAAACAAGTCTCCATCCTGACACACTCACTGAAGTCATTTTAAATTCTAATCACAAACCCAAAGACATCAAATACTGGACTGAATTTTGGGGAAATTTGTTTAAAGTAATGCTCATGTTGCCATTTGATGAAATGGTGAAGCCATAAAAATCATTTTGGGTTTGAATATTTGAAACAAGCAAAAACATTTTTAGAGGAAGGGAACATTTCAGTGGCAAATTAGAAGTCTAAGAGGTCAAAGCTGCAGATTTATTGTATTTTTGTTTGATTTCATAGAGCTGGAGGAAGAGTATTGCTCTGGGTCTCTACCTGAAATGTGAGTCGAGTTTCAGGTGCATGTCCAAAAGATGAGCAGCAACTCAAATCCCACTGGAACCGGAGTCCTTGAAGCTGCAAGGAGTTCCAGCTCACTGGCTGTTGGTGGCGGTGGAGGCTGAGGACGGGCTGAATGTGAAGTTCACTACATCACGTTCTCCTCCTCCACAAAACCAACAGCAGACACACAAATCAAAGCTGAGGCTGAGAGAGCGATGAGCCCATAAGGCCAGACGCTGCATCCGAGCAGCTGAACCGACAAGCACCACACGCTAACTCACACCAGCAGCGACATTTTCTGACAGCAACTCTCACGAATTGACACGAATGTTCAACCAAAAACAAATCTGACAAACATGTCTGAGCCTCTAACCGCCTGCAGCTTCCTGCGTTCACCTTGAATCTGGAAAACTCGCATCCAAAGTTTGTCCAACCAGCAACATGAGCGAGAGCTGGAGTCAAAGACAGTCTCAAAATCCCCAGAAGAGAAGCGCTTGCATTTGCCTTCCCCCTCCCGTCTCCCCTCTCCTCTCGCTTCACCTCCTCCCTGCCAAGAGTTGATTTTTGGATTTTGCCTTTGAGGAATTCTGCCGCTCCATCAGGAAACAGGGTTGAATGAAGGCAGGGCTTTTCAAGCCAACGCCTTTGTTGTCTTCACGTTTGTCCAAATTCTCCCGGGCAGAGATTAGCCCCTCACCGCCACCTGAGAAACGAATCCATCAGACCGGACCGCTGTGCAGGTCTGCGGTCTGGATGGTTGGGAAGATCGAATTTGAACGGCTTGACGTGAAGAGGGGCAGAATTCTTCAGGCTTAGATCAGGGTATTTCTAATCCCGAGTACTTTCAATCATTTTAGAGACCTGAGTATGTGAATTATAGCAACGCTGAACGTACAGGACTCGTAGAACAATCGTACAAGGACCGGGGAGAGCTTCAGTGACAGTCCACCTCCAGCAGCTTTCATTCGCTCTAAACTGATGTGAAAGAAAATGCCGCCATTTCCCCTGTTGTTGTTGTCTTCGGCACGAGAACGTGGCAGAAGGAAGACATCCTTCAGCGTGTCGGCCGCGACGGAGCACGAGCCGGGGAAATGAGTATAAATGGCATCACTTTAGAGAGATGAAGGAAAGTCATTGGACGAGGAGGCAGGTAACACTGAGGCTGCTCTCCAGAGCTCAACTGTAATGAATTACAGTGTCACTGCTCCTTTGCAAAGATATTTATTTATCCTGTTGCAAAACCATTACATGGTGCTAAGCGTTAAATCAAGCCAGTGAAGGGGAGGTAAGCTGGGAAATGTGACAATTTGAACTTACTATCATGCTTCCTGACAGCGTATCAAAGCATAGCAGTCTAATCTGCATGAGAACTATGCACTGACTAAAAACAAACATTCACACGTGCACACGGCTCACGTGCGTGCGCCTGCCCACGTGGACTTTGGTATCTACTTTGTGAAAATTTCAGCCTCTGCCTTCTTTTACGATCAATCCTTCCGTTTCCAGATCCCAGCTTCTATGGACCGGACGAGTTATACGAAAAATCTGAAAAAGAAATGAAAAATAAAAACAAACCAGCATATTACATGATATATTGAAAAAGATCAAATGTAGTGCCTGTGAAAACCTGTATTATAATGCTCTTCTGAATACTGAATACAATAATTGTTTGTAATTGTTGAAATTTCTGACCACCAGTAGCCTTTGCTGTCTGTCAGGCCCCTCTGATTATAGCTAATGTACAATAATCATAAGATATAACTGCATGCTCTTCCATAATCGCCTAGTAAACTGTTACGATGATAACAAATGAGAAAAAAATTACAAAAACCAGATTGTTATGTTTCTCTTTTGGTTCTTCTTCTTCTCCTTACCTCTCCCTGTATGCCTCAAACCTTTTCTGCTCACTGTCCCACCTCCTTTATCTTCATCTCTTCATACTCACACACGGGACTCTTTCATCCCGACATGAAACCGCCACCGTCCGCCTCCACGCTTTTCTACTGTGTGTCAGTTTATTGTCATTGATCTGATGGGTGTGCCACCATGATGACTGCCCCGGGCCGTCAGCGGACTGCCGCAGCCTCGCCGGCTTTAATCCGACAATCTCCAGCTAACTTTTAACATCAGCAAACGCCCGGCCGGTCTGGCCTCCCCTCCCCTCCCCTCCCCCCCCCTCCCTCCCCTGGTGTCCATTGACCAGCAGGCTGAGAAATCTCCGCGTGGCTCTGGGTGAATCCTCCTCCTCCTCCCCAGGCAGTTTCCTGCAGGAGACCGAATCGATGGCCTCGGCCTTTTTCTGCAGCGCTCAGCACTATCTGGGACTGAATCCCCCTCCTTCCTCATCGAGCCTCCGCCGCGTCTCCCTCGGCAGGACTTCAAACGAGCCGCCGCTCCTCCAGGATGAGAAAGGTCTAGAAAGAGAAAGAGGTAGCCAGCACCTGGGAGACTCCCCCCTCGCTCCCCCTCCTCCCCCGGTCCCAGGCCAGCTGGGGTCGATTGGCTTGTCTAGCTCACCTCCAGTGGCTCCTCTCTGCTTTCGACTCGCAGCCTGTCGATGCAGCTCAGCTCTTTGAAACTAAACAGTGTCTTCGACTTGTGCGTCTCTTTTAGGCAGAAACTTTGGGTTGACAAACTTTGTCGATGAGCAGACTGTTTTGTTAAAGGACAGTGCCACTGATTTTGCAAGCTGTCTACTTTACATTACTGCTAAAGACTTTCCAAAGAACGATGGAGTGTTGTTTTTTGTTTTCAGTTTTAGTTTCTTTACATACCTTCAACTTAGGGATGTTTCTTCAAAGTCCTCAAATGTTAAATGTTAAACTGAAAAAACTGTGCAGGACAATATACCGGCCAGCATCATCCTACTGGAGTGTCGGCCAAACAAAAAATGTCAGTACAGACTTGTAAAATACAAAAGTGTGGCCAGTTCATTTTGGACCAGCAAGAAAACAGCCTCACCTCCATTCAGTAGCTGTTCTGGAGCTTTTGGTCACTTTTGTTATTGTTGTATGGAACTTTTCACGTCAGTCAGTCTGACAGCTGCTTCACCAGTGAAGATGGACATGATGATGTTCTGACTCGAGAACTATTAGTTGTAACGAGCACTTTTCTGATGATCTGACAAATTAAATCTTTTCACAGTTCAATTTCATAAAGAAATGAATGAAAGCAGCTGTCAGGAGAAAAGTATGATCACATGATCTGTAGTAACAGACTAAAACATGCAAAAACATTGACACGTCCTTTACAAAGAGAAAAAGAAGAGAAATCTTTCAGACGTAGAATTTTTCATGTCACTGTGTTCAAATTATCAAATCAAACAAACCAGGGATTTGTTTTTGTTTTTTACGATACCAACGGCCCAAAACTGCCCGCAGTCACCTGTTTTCCAGCCTGTTGATGTTTTCAATATTCGAGCCAATACAGTTAATCGATCAGCTCGATGAGCGTTTCTCGTTGCCTTTCGCCCGGCCCTCTGGAGGCGATGCTAACTGTAGCTAACCCAAGACAATCTCGAGGAAGGAGAGCTTTATCTTTATCCCGAGCGTCGCTGGCGGACCGCGTCCCGCTGCAGTCTGAGTCACACATTCACATCATCACGCCGCCCTCACATATCCCATCACCCCCTTCTCACTGCCCAAAACACCACAGAGACCAGACAACATCCTCATCCTGACCACAGCCGGTTCAGTTCCCCCGTCACCATCCGACCATCGACCTCACCTCCTCGCCTCCATCCTCACCCAGAACTGACTTAAACCTTGTGCCTCTACAACTCTTTTATGGAACAGGGCGGCGTTTTGTGCCGCCGTCGCCGTCGCACCGGTCCACAATCCGGTGTCACACCTGTGTTCAATGTTAACTAGTGTCCATTAGTTGTGTCCGGTGCCATTGTTGTCCATCCTCTGTGTTCTGAAGCTGTGAGTTTGCACTGACTTCTCCGTTGTCCTCTCTGACTTACTGCTGTCAGTTCCTCCGTTGTCACTTTGTGCTTCTGTTTTTGTTTCTTACGTTCTTCCCTTTCTGACTGTTGTTTCTGTTGAACTGGTGAAGTGTAGGCCCATCCCTCTCGGCCCCATTAGTGACTCCATGTCCATGCAGACTCAATTTACTGGAAGCAAGATGTGCATTTCCTATGCAACGACGACAAAAAATAAAGACGCTAATGCTCTACCGGCCGTCTCTCTGGGTGTGTTTCTGTCGTGTTCGTGCGTGTGTTTCTCTATGTGTGCTTTAATCAAATTCATGCTTCCAGTTAATTCAGCTTTGTGTCGATGCATCTTCCAGCTGATCCGAGAAGCTTTTTAAAGAGTTGATTCAACTCCAGAAGTAGGAGAATTTTCTCAATGCGTGATTGGTCGCTCCTCCTCAAAACATCTGGAGATACGTGGTTTTCACTGGACAGGAAGGGAAAAAAAGAAGAAACCTTCATGTCTTGACTTGAATCACAAACTGTGTGTTGTGTGATGTTGAGTCTCTGGATCCTGACACCTGTCTGAAATGATCCCACCTGCGTCCGTGTGGAGAACCGAGCGTGTTGCTGTGTGAAGTTCCTGGAAGTCGAGGCCGAGTGAGACGTCTGTGTCCGACTGTGTCCACCGTTCAATCTGTGTTTGATCTGAAACACTCGGCTTCTAATCCGGCCTCTCAGCATCAGATCTGCTGAAGTCAGCAGGCCTCACACACAATGTGTGTGTGTGTGTGTGTGTGTGTGTGTGTGTGTGTGGTATTGAATACCACTAACACTGTTTCACAGCTCAAGGGTTTCTGGGATTTGTCTCTTGTAGCTGAATGAAAGAGTGAACGAGTCGGTTAGTTTTCAATACAGTGTGAATGAAGATTAGTTCATTTTGTTCTGAAGATGAAGCTAAAGGAAAATTCATTGTATGACCAAAGAACACAAAGAACACTTTCCAATCTCCTGGTTTCAAATCACCTTTTTCATATTTCTTGTGTATTTCTAGTAGAAATGTCACCAAGTCGAGTCAGTTTGGTTTGTACCAATATTCCAGCCTGAACACGGACGACAGCCTCGATTCAGGTCAGGAAAAACTCAAGAGCCGGAATGTGACGGTCTGTTTCTGGTCTGTGGACGGATCAGCTGATCTCCTGGAAATGAGACCGTTAATCCTGATCGACCGGACGAACTGAACGTGTTCAAACATGTTCATAACCCATAAACCAGTTAAACTATTTTTGGTCAAAACAGCAAAAGTTCACTGAGCAAATCTCAACATCTGTTGAAGTTGAAGTTGGAGCGAGATGAAATGTGGTTCAGACGTTCGTGTTCCCTTCTGTAATAACTCTGATGACCTTTCATCTAGCGCCACCATCAGGTCAACATTTTAATGTGTCCAACACATCACAAGACCCGACACCTGCAGAACTGATGCAAACGTGTAATATACAACATCTGATGGTGGTTTCATCTCAATCTGTTCGTTCGATCAGACTCTGTTCAGAGCCTGAAGCACTGATTCACACACGTCAGCCGTCGATCCTCCATGACGACACACAGTCGATCTGAAGCTCATCGAAGACCAGAGACACAGAAGACAGCCCCCCCGGCTGCTGGGAGTCGCCTCACCCTCATCTCTCAGGTTTCAGGGAGGGAGACGACCGCAGAGGAGCGTGAATAATTCAGCCAGCCGCCAACACCGGGCATCGCCTTTCCACAACACACACACACACACACACACACACACAGTGACCTGATATGCCCTCACAGCAAACAAGCTAAAGGTCAACAGGTCAGACTTTGAGCTAAGACCGAAACCTGTCCGTCTGTAATAATTATCATATTCATAATAAGAAGAAAAGAAATGAATTAAAAGCTTTGAAATTAATATTTGGAGCTTTTTAAAGAATTGTATTTCTACGACTGTTGAAGAGTTTGGAATCACCTGCTCGTTGATGTTTTTCTTCGGTCCATCTGTAATGGTCGAATCAACCCGAGAGCACGAGAGACTAAAAGGTAAATAATTAATAATAAAAGCAAAAATCATGATAAAGTAGTGAAATCAGTCCGATGTCTGTTCACCTGAAGAAGTTGAGAAGAGGAAGCACTGACGGTTGTTGAAGTTGAAACTGTTGGAGACTGGACTGAAGAGTCAGTCAGAGCGTCAGCGCTGAGTTGAAGTGTTGGTGGACGATTAATCGTTTAAAGCAGTTGAAGTGTCCGAAGCAGTAAAAATATCAGTTGAAGCAACAACACTGAAAGTAGTTGAAGGGTCCTCTGCTGGAGATGATGTGTGTGCAACCAAAAGCTGGGATCCCATGTGTTTTAGCCCCGCCTCCTGACACACCTGAGCTCACTTCCTGTTTAGGTGGATGAAGGAGGGAGTGGCAGGAAGAGGAGGTTTTAAAAAGAGCAGTGAAAGTGTTGGAAACTGTGAAGCTGTGAAGTTTCTTTGTTTCTGCTTCACCTGATGAACAACAGAAGAACGTCGATCAGGTCAGATGAATCCACGTTGGCTCTTTGTTGTCCTTCATGCTTTTAGTTGACTTCCTGCTGGTTGATGTCTCAGCGTTTCTCTTCCTTCACACTGACACATCAGAGCCTCAGTGTTTTACTTTGCTTTGATTGGATTGACTGTTTGCTGCCGTGCAGTTAAAGGACTCATCTGTTTTATTTTACGATGATATCTAAAAGGTTCCTGCAGCTGAAAACTTGAACCTTAACTTGTGTGTGTTGAACGGAAGAAAAGTCAGGTGAGGTCTGGCAGCACCTCGTCGCCGCCGAGCGTCTGGTCTGGGATCAGCAGCCGGTCGGTAACGAGCGGCTCGTCCGGGGTTAATGAGGGAGCCGGTGCTGCTGGGAAACGAGCGGCCTCAGGTGACGACACGCCTGCCGGTCACATGGCTGCAGGCGGTGCTGCGAGCCGTGGAAACACACACAGAGAAACACACACAGAGAAACACACACAGAGAAACACACACACAGAAACACACACAGAGAAACACACACACAGAAACACACACAGAGAAACACACACAGAGAAACATGCACAGAGAGAAACACACACAGAGAAACACACACACAGAAACACACACACAGAAACACACACACAGAAACACACACAGAGAAACACACACACAGAAACACACACAGAGAAACACACACACAGAAACACACACAGAGAGAAAACAGCTCCGATCAGTGTTTCCAGTCTTTGTGTCTCTGGTTTCTGCAGCACTTTTCATTTGAACCAGTTCAGCACAAACTGTGGCGTCGACAGAAGCTGGACAACAAACAGAGCTGAAGGACAGAGAACGTTGGACGTGAAGATGATGATCTGTATCTGCTGGATGTGGAAATGAACAACTGTTCAACACATCAACGCATCAAGCTGAAGATATTTCACGTTTCACTTCATGTTTCTGCTGAAAACAAGTGGACAAGAAATTTCAGCTTTCAGTAACTTTGGCTCATGTTTTCAGACTGTTCCTCTCAGTCGAATGGATTAAAGTTCGGGCTGTTTGTCTTCCTGCCCGCGGCGTCGGCCGGTCGCCTCATCCATTCACACCGAGCCACAGGAACACCACCTTAACGAAGGGCCACGGACACGCCCCCCGATTCCCCCACCGCCATAATGAAAGACCAATTAGAGAAGAGGATTAAGGCGCTTCACGTCCACACACAAATTAGCATTAATCAAAGAGTCACTGCTGTGTTTGTGTGTGTGTGTGTGTGTGTGTGTGTGTGTGTGTGTGTGTGTGTGTGTGTGTGTGTTCTCCACAGTGAATAGTGATGAGCTCCAGGCTCAGTGTGAAGTCGTATAATTGCTGCTGGTGTTTCTGATCAATACCACACCCACCGCCGGGCTCAGCCAATGGGAGCAGGCGTCCAGCAGGTGTGTGTGTGTGTGTGTGTGTGTGTGTGTGTGGTTCATCAATGTGTGAACTTATTTTTGCAGTGATAATAAAACGGATGAACAGGACAATCTGTCAGAAGTTCAAACTCAAAGTGTTAATGAGCAGTTTAGTATCAGCTGATCCAATAACACACTCGAGTTCAGAGTCAGTGAATAAAAGCATCAATTTCTTCTCTTTGGCCCCAAATAACTTAAAGAACTGATGCAAACTTTAGCAGAAGCTTATAGAGTTTTTTTAAAACTAATATCCAAATCATTTCCAATCTGTGTGTACTCTCTGATTACTGCGTACTCTCTGATTACTGTGTACTCTCTGATTACTGCATGTACTCTCTGATTACTGTGTGTACTCTCTGATTACTGTGTGTACTCTCTGATTACTGCATGTACTCTCTGATTACTGTGTGTACTCTCTGATTACTGCATGTACTCTCTGATTACTGCGTACTCTCTGATTACTGCGTACTCTCTGATTACTGTGTGTACTCTCTGATTACTGCATGTACTCTCTGATTACTGCGTGTACTCTCTGATTACTGTGTACTCTCTGATTACTGCATGTACTCTCTGATTACTGCGTGTACTCTCTGATTACTGCGTACTCTCTGATTACTGTGTACTCTCTGATTACTGTACTCTCTGATTACTGCATGTACTCTCTGATTACTGTCTCTGATTACTGCTACTGATTACTGTGTACTCTCTGATTACTGCATGTACTCTCTGATTACTGTGTGTACTCTCTGATTACTGCATGTACTCTCTGATTACTGTGTACTCTCTGATTACTGCATGTACTCTCTGATTACTGCGTGTACTCTCTGATTACTGTGTACTCTCTGATTACTGTGTGTACTCTCTGATTACTGCATGTACTCTGATTACTGTGTGTACTCTCTGATTACTGCATGTACTCTCTGATTACTGTGTACTCTCTGATTACTGCGTACTCTCTGATTACTGCGTGTACTCTCTGATTACTGCGTGTACTCTCTGATTACTGTGTGTACTCTCTGATTACTGCGTACTCTCTGATTGCTGTGTGTACTCTCTGATTACTGCGTGTACTCTCTGATTACTGCGTGTACTCTCTGATTGCTGTGTGTACTCTCTGATTACTGCGTGTACTCTCTGATTACTGCGTGTACTCTCTGATTACTTCACTTCCTGCCCTTGCGTGTGTTTCCCACCTGTTGATCTGCCGGCCCCTGATTGGTTCACCTCTCATTCTCCTGCTCTGTGAAGCGTTTGTTCCAGTTGGTCGTTGTGTTGAAGTCGTTCCTGCTGTTTTTGTTCTGGGCTCAGTTTTTTCCTGGACTCGTGTGTTTGTGGACGTTTGATTCTTGTCTGTTCTCTGTTGGATTAGTTTCCTGAAACTGTCGTTTCTTTGACCTTTTGTGCATTTGCTGTTTTCTGTGTTGATACGAACTGAGCAGCTGCAGCTCTGCCGTCTGCGTTCGGGTCCAGTCCCTCGTGTTCCGGCTACTTTGTTTGCACAAATTGTCATCGTGTATGTGTACTTTGTGTACTTTATGTACTCTCTGTACTCTGTGTACTCTGTGTACTTTATGTACTCCCTGTACTCTCTGTACTTTATTTACTCTGTGTACTTTATGTACTCTCTGTACTCTATGTACTCTGTGTACTCCCTGCTGCTTATATTTGAGATTTATTCTGATACTTCAGCTGACGTTAAGAGTGTAATAGTTGTACTTGTACTTGAGTAGAAGCTTTCAGTACTCTGATTACAACATGTTCAGGTACGATATGATGAATGAAAAGTCCAGAATCTGTCGGGAGGAGTTTGCTGATGAAGGGCTAATAATCCCTCCTCCTCCTCTCCCTCCTCCTTCGTCTCCTTCAAGGTTCTTCAAACAGAGAACTGGTGGGATTTTAAGCGTCTGATCTTTAAATATGATTTTATCTCCCTGCAGAGGAGACATTTACTCTGACAGGTCGACGTCTCCCCTGAGGAGGAAACTTACCCTCCTCCTCCTCCTCCTCCTCCTCTTCCTCTCATCTCCTCCTCTCTTATTATCTCATGTCATCTTGACTCTCTCTCCTCCACATCCTCTCATCTCTCTTCATCTCCCGTCGCTTCTCTCTCCCTCCTCTCTTCTTTCTTCTCCTCCTCTCTGTTCTCCTCACCTCATTTCTCCTCTCTTCTCTCCTGTATCCTCTGATACTTACTGTGATTTACAGTCTGACTCACTAACTTCCTCTGAGTGTGTGTGTGAGCTTTCTCTTCACGTCTTTCAGTGGACGAACTTTGGGTCAGTCCCATAAACGTAACATCTCCTGCAGGGATGGAGGAAATATTCACAGTCTTTACTGCAGTAAAAGTACTAACACCACCCTGTAAAAATACTCTGTGACAAGTAAAAGTCCTGCATTGAAAATGTTCCTCCAGTAAAAGTATTTAAAAACAGTCAAATGTCCTCAAAGTGTTCAGAGCATCAAACTGTGTCTGTTCTTCTTCTGTCGTCGCAGGATTTTTCCTCCTCATTCATGTAAAAGCAGGATTTTTCCCAACTTGTTCATCTCTCAACACTGTCTCACTTCCTGTCTGTCTCTCAGCTTCGAGCTCATTGGTTCCTGCTGAAGATGTAAATCTTTAAAAAATCACAAATATAGTTTCATGTTTAAAAAGGTTCACTAGTTTCCTCAATCAGCTGCTCACTGTGGTTTTTATCAGACAAACAGGAGGAAATAGTTCATGTGTTGGGGACTATTTTCAGCGGCGGATGAATCCACATTTGGTCTCTAGTGAGTCTTTGTGTTTGTGGGATTGAACCCAGATAAACGACAGTGTGAGAGTTGATGGTGATGGAGGAACATTGTTCACTGTTGGTTTGAGTCTGAACGTGAGATTTATTGATGATGATGAGCTGAGGTCTGTGGAAACATCAGCTTTAGATTTCTCCTCCTCAGGTTTGCGTTTGAATCACAGAGTAACGTTCAGACAATGTTAAACCAAAACGTAATGAAAAAAATGCCCTTTCTCAGTCTGTTGGTTTGAATCTGAACATGAAGAAAAACATGAAATATCACCAGACTGATCCTTTAAACCAGGAGCCGTGGCAACATTGGTTTCTTCTTCTCGTCTCCTTTTTTGAGACGAGAGTCAACGTTTATTTTAAAATATTAGAATATTTAAATGATGTGTAAAATTAAACCCGACACACACACACACACACACACACGCTCGTGCAGCTGAGCTCTGAGTGCCACCCAGTGACAGGCCGAGTGTGAATATTGAACTGACTTATCTGGTGACACACCAGGCCTGACTGTCCAAATTAACACACACACACACACACAGGGATTATAGAGAGAGAGCCCTGGGATTTCTTTATTTAGTAGACCCCCTTCACACACACACACACACACACACACACACACACACACTGATGAAGGTTTGCATGAAGCCTCCACCTTATCGCTGAAGTTTCCTCCTGCGCTTCGTTCCGACCGACGCAACTGTAATTTCATGCCCTCTGTGTTTCCCATGCAGACAGAGTGTGTGTGTGTGTGTGTGTGTGTGTGTGTGTGTGTGTGGGGAGGGTTTAGCCCCCTATCAACCACCCAGAATGCAAACTGTGTCGATTATTATTCAAATGTTTTGTCTCATACGACGGACGCAGCTACACCACAAACACAAGGAGGAAATTAAAAAAACAAAAACACGTCACACTTCAGTCGCAGCGACAACTCAGAACATTAATAACAGTGTTGACGCTCTGATGTCTTTAAACCGATCGGCAGCCTGTGTGTTGAGCTGCAGTTCCTCTAATGTCCCCTAGATGCCGCTGTGGAAAAGGTCTGGCTGTATTGAAGTGAATGAGAAAACTTGCGGCTTCAGGTTCAGATCTCTTCACTTCTGATGTGAATGCAGATTTTAAAAACCTCTGTTGTCTCACATGTAAATAAGATCGCAAGTACTGCAGTAAAAGTACTAATACACACAGTGAAAATAGTACAAGTACCTCAAATGCATTTACAATACTTGAGTAAATGTACTTAGTTACCTTCCACTGTGTGACTCAGTCCAAATATTGGTGCTTCGACCTCAGTTCAGTTCAGTGATGGAGACACGGAGGAGGAAGTTTCAGCTGTGATTGACAGCTGTCTCAGCCCGTCACGCTCGGCTGAGTTTGGGGCTTGTTCATCTCGCTCTTATTTGGATTTTCTGGATAAAGCTGCAGATATAAAAACACAGACAGTTGAAACCGACGAGTTGAGCGATCAGACTTTGGATCGGTTGCGGATGTGAACGTCTCGTCACACTAGTTTGTGTTGCGGCTACATTTTGGATGGATGAGTCAGCGGAGAGTGCGTTTGCTTTCAGAAGCGAAGTGAAGATGTGGTTGTTTCATGTGGAGTTAAACTTTGGTCAAGTTTGATGTGTCAGCAGTGAATCCAACAGAAAGGAGCCTTGTTGAATCTGCACTTTCCTGATCACACAGATCAAATTCACTCGTCCACTTGTGTGATCGATAATCAAATGTTCACCTCGTGTTCTTTGCCTTTCGAACTTTAAAGTGTGGTGGGAAAAGCTTCTGCTGTTGGTGCCATATTGACTCAGTGATTTGTAATGTCTGTCCTGCATTTAATTCAATTTAAAGTGCTGATTTTGTTTTTAATATTTACACTAATCACAGTGTTTATTTAACATCAAACTGTCTCATCGCAGAAACTCAGTTCCACAAAAACAGACTCTGACTGTCAGACATCGACACCATGACTTCAACAACAGGAACCAGTTCAGCTTCAAGACCGATGGAAAAAGACTGAGAGTAAAAAAAGAAACAAAGAGAGATGGTGTGTGTGTGTGTGTGTGTGTGTGTGTGTGTGTGTGTGTGTGTGTGTGTGTGTGTGTGTGTGTGTGTGTGTGTGTGTGTGGGCTGCACTCCACCTTTAACCTCGGACGGTATCCATCATAACAAACTGTAATACAAACACTGAGAAGAACCATCCTGAGACGATTCAGACACTCCCTGTTTCTGTGTGTGTGTGTGTGTGTGTGTGTGTGTGTGTGTGTGTGTGTGTGTGTGTGTGTGTGTGAGAATGTGTGAGTGTGTGTCCCGTGAAGCGTGGTACAGTATGATAATTGAATTTTGATGAAAGCCACATGGCTGCTAACTCGACATGGAAATACAAAGACACACACACACACACACACACACACACACACACACACTTGTACTATATTAGTGAGGACCCTCACTGACACACTGCATTTCCCTGACCTCAACTTTAACCATCACAACTACACGCTTAACCCTTAAAACCAGGTCTGAACCTTCATAAAGGCCTTTGAACATCTGTCCAAAAGTGAGAACACACACACACACACACACACACACACACAGGTGTCGGGTTCAGTGTGTCTCTGAATGATGATTAAACAGATGTTTTTCTGTCTTGGTCACGTCAGAATGAGGAGACACTGACTGATGAACTGATGAACTGGGTGAACTGGTGAACCGGTGAGCTGGTGAACCGGTGAACCGGTGAGCTGGTGAGCTGGTGAACTGGTGAACTGGTGATTAACCGGTGAACTGATGAACCGGTGAGCTGATGAACCGGTGAGCTGGTGAACTGGTGAACTGGTGAACTGATGAACCGGTGAACTGGTGAACTGGTGAACTGATGAACTGGTGAACCGGTGAACTGGTGAACTGGTGAACTGATGAACCGGTGAACTGATGAACCGGTGAACTGGTAAACTGATGAACTGATGAACTGGTGAACTGATGAACCGGATGAACTGATGAACTGGTGAACTGATGAACTGGTGAACTGGTGAACTGGTGAACTGGTGAACTGATGAACTGGTGAACCGATGAACTGGTGAACTGGTGCAGGATTTGATCCAGTTTCTGTTTGCGTTCACTGTTTCTCACCAAAACACACTGATTAGTTGAGTTTATTATATTTATTTTTCAGGGACCATGAACAGAAAACATGAAGCTCATAAAAGAGGTTTATTGAACCAGATTCAGCTGCCAGATATTTTCCATCTGCATCGACACAAACTCTAATACAGCTGATTACAATCAACCATAAACACTAAAATCAATCATAGATACAAACATACATATTAAAATGACAGATTTCATGTCACGATGATGCTACTGTTGTGGTTTCCTGTTTATGAAGTGACCTGATTGGCTCGAAGGCCGACTGGTCTTACTGGTCTTACTGGTCGTACTGGTCTTACTGGTCGTACTGGTCTTACTGGTCGTACTGGTCTTACTGGTCTTACTGGCTGAGACCAGGATTAAGTGTCTGAAGTGAGTTTCACTCACAACGGTGTTAAACTTCAGTGAATGATTCATCTTATTAATGTGCTGTTTGAAGAGTCAGATCAAAAATAACACCTAAATTTTTAATAACTGTATCTACATTTTCTCTTTGACAGCGAATATCTGTGAATATTTGTGTTTCACTTCACACGTGTGCCGAGTGCATTTACTTCCTAATTGAACATGTATTTTAAATCCTTCATCGTTTGCCTCCATGTTCGCGGGCGGTCGTCTTCTTCTTGGTCTTCGTTGGCACATTGCAGCATATCTTGGTGTGATACTGCCACCTATAGGTCAGAGGATCAGTGAGAAAGCATTGTTGGTCTGGAGAGACTCACTCAGAAAATGACCTCAGATCATTTATCTTCTTGCTGTTCTCAGAGTATTTCAGACTTTTCTAACATCAGGATCAAAAAGTACTGATGACGATTTTTAACCAGTTTGTCAAGCTGTGACTCTTGTTTTCCATCCAGGTCACTGATGTGTCTCATAACTCACTTCTACCACACACAAGAAATATGAAAAGTAACATGAGAGAACAAAGTGTTTTTCAAATCTTATCACAGATTTGACTCCTGCACTAATTAATGTGATGATGAGACTCAAACTGAAACAGAAAGACTCAGATCTTCTACTTCTTCTACAGAAGTTATGTTTTATTGAATAATTATTGATCATTCATGTGTTCATCGCTTTCATGTTGCAGCTGGTGAAGATGGAGCTCAGTTGAATGACTTTACGTCCTGATGGTCGTTTCATCTGTAATAAAACATCATCACTTATTAGTTGATTGTATTTTATATCTGAATCTGAATCTGCAAAGTAACTAAAGCTGTCAGATAAATGTAGTGAAGTAAAAAGTACAATGTGTCCCTCTGAGATGTGGAGAAGTAGAAAATAGCAGAAAATGAAAATACTCAAGTACAAGTAGCTCAATATTTTACTGACTAATGGTATTTCTGGTTCTATTTGTACAAAAATGTCTCCTTTCATCACTACAGCAAAAAACAATTGAATCCAGTCAAGACCGGATTAGAATGTAAAATAAAAATAACCAGAAACCTCTTAAACATTCTCAGCTTGTCATCAATGTAACACTGACGTTTCATAAACAGTCAAATGCAGATTAAGACAAAACCAAACTTTATTTGCAAAGAAAAAACATGAGAACATAAAGACACAACAGCAAACATCATAATATGTTACAACCAAGTCACATTAAATAAAACAGAGAAAACTGAGCAGCTGGACAGACGTGAAGACATAAAGTGACATCTGTCGAGAAATAAAGGAGAAACAAAGACACAAACTTCAGAAAGGAAGGAGATCAATGTAAAATCTGATGGATGATTGTAAAAATGATCAGCAGGAATGTGCAGATTTACAGTTTGTGAGTGAACAGGCCTTTAAATGATTCTGACCACAGTCAAGATGATGCAGGTTGGAATAAATGTCACTTTTATCCTTAAACTGCTCCTTCTTCAACGTTCTGCTTGTTAACGTACAGAGACAGTGTGTCGATAAAGTTGAATAAATGCTGCGTGCGGTCTTCTCTGTGTTGACGTGACTGACCTGAAGACAGAAAGAAAAAGAGACGATCATAGAAACGTCAACAGGATTCACCTCTGTACGTCTCCTGTTCTTACTGTTGTAGTGTCATTATGTCTCCTTCCCGTCTCTCCTCTCTGTGTTTTTGTCCTGGGACACGTTCTTATGTCTTGGCCATATTGTGTGTAATTGGTAAGAGCAGAATACGATGATGTTCTACAACCCTGTGTGACTATACTCAATAAAAACATTTGATCGCAAAAAAAGGATTAACACAGAACTCTGTTTGCTTGATTTGATATTAACACGTCTCAGTGTTTCAGAGTCACAGTGAACAGACTGTTGAGAACTGCGCTGCTTCAGGCTGCACAGTTTCATATGACTGATGCTAACACTCTGCAGCAACATGAACTGACCGGAGGAGAATCAGAAACCTGTAACTTTAGTTTCGGCTGCAACAGTAAGAAATAAAAAAGAAAGAAAGAAAGAAAAAAATCATCTCGTCACTCGTCGGCTTCAAATGAGACAAAGTGAAACTGGATTATATTCCAGTGTCACTTCTTTATTCCCAGAGAAACCTTCCTCAGGTTGACTTTACACTCTGATATTTACCTGCTCTGACCTCAGGCGGGAGTGTGTGTGTGTGTGTGTGTGTGTGTGTGTGTGTGTGACCTTGAACTGTAAAGTCTAACCTGTGACACATTTTGAAGCATTTGAAAGATCTGGCAGTCGACTGTTTTCTATTTGTACTGGATGTTTCTGTTAATGGCAGCTGTTCGGGGTTCCTTCAGTTGTTCGAACAGCGGCTGCGTGGTGAAAGCTGCTCGCAGCACAAAACACAACAACCCTAGTTACACTTGTACACTGGAAGAAAATGAACCTCAGGAGTAAAAGCACTTTCATGAGGCCAGATTTTGTTGTTTGTGATGCAGAAAAACCCCAAATCCCCATTTTAAAGACTCGATAATGAACTTTTTGGTGGTGGAGTGGTGTTTAAGGATGTAATGATTAATCAGTCTTTCTGAACTTACAGCGTTCCTGTCAGCGTGTGGGCGCCTTCAGGTGTGTTCACAGAGACAGGTGTGGCTTCCTGTAGGTCTGGTTGGTGATGGAAAGACGGGTCAGCCGGGCGCCGTAATAATCCACGATGTAGTTTGATCCGTCTGCTGGACCCACGATCTGCAGGAGACGGAACACAGAGAGAGAGACAGGTGATGCTTCATACACAGGTGGGAAATGATATTAACACGCAGAGTGGACGAACATAAACCACGACATCATTTAGACCTGAACACCTGTGACCTGAGCAGCACCTCTGACTCAGAGACAAACAAAACCACCAGTGGATGATGGTGACTAAACTCTGAAATCCACACGTGTCCACACTCCTCCTTCTGAAGCTGAATCAACTCTTTAAAAAGCCTCTTGGATCAAAAAGCATCGACACAAAGCTGAAAACAGGCTGTTTTTCTCATGAAGCTTTGTAGAGATACGTGGTTCTCACAGGACGACCAGGCTACAAACACATGATGATCTTCTACAATCTGATGCTCGTTGCTGGAGATGAAAGCGGCCGACAGGATATAAAGTCGTTCAATGAGCTTCAACATCTCCAGCAGGAAAATGACTCAGACACATTAAAGCAGCAGAAGAAGAATCCAGAGAGAAACAGTTCACTTTCAATTCTGAATAACAAAAAAAAATCACTGTGGCCAAAACATCTGTTGAATGTCTCCAGAACAAGCAGAGGCCTGAAGGTTACCGGTGGATATGTCAGTTCCTAAACTTACTTATAAATATCTGGTTTGCATAACATGATATTTTGCTCAAATTCCGTCTTCCAGAACGTTGTGGCTCTGTACATCACAGCCTGGTGCGTTAATGGTTACATTAACTGCCGTCACACTCAAGTTTAAAATCCCTGATCCGTCAAAGATGGCTGACGATTTGCATCATGTTTAGTCCGACCATCCATCCGCTGTCGGTCCCCTTCACACCTTCCTGTGATGGATTTCCAGCCTCTATTATCTAAAACGTTTGAACAGGAAGGAATGATTCGTCCCTTCACCTCCTGTTCTCTCGCTCCATCCGTCTGTCTCTGTCCATTAGGAACTTCCAGAAGCATCATTCATCCTGAGGGCCTCAGAGAGACGCGGCGCTGCAGGATGGATGGATGTAAATAATAATCAGAAGGCCGACGCCTGTTTATTCATCAGGCTCGGCGGTTTTTCCCCCGCCGGGCAGTCAGCCGCTAAAATATGAGGCTCTGCCGCCGAGCGCCGCGCTGAAATGGATCCTCTGGGAAACAAGGAACTCTTCATCACAGGTGTCACTCTTAAAGAGGACATGAAACAAGAACCAGAGTGTGTCTGTGTGTGTGAGGAGGAAACGTTCAGCTAAAGTGAGCTTTAAGTGTTTCTGAGTTGAAATCGCTGCCGTGTGATCAGACTGTCCGTCCACAGCTCGACAGTCTTCCTTCCTGTTCAGCATCATTAACAGTGGTTTTAAAGCTTGTGGCAAAGGTTTTCTGTTTTCACATTATTTATGATAAAAAAGTTAACAGGATGCTGCTGTGGCTTCATATTTACTGAACAGCCATGTGAACATGTGACAAACCGAAGTCACTTCCTCCAAATGTTTTTCTCTGTTTTCTGTCTCAGTCAACTCTGCAGGCTTTGGATGGTTGGTCAGACAAAACCAGACATGTGAAGCTGCCCTCTGAGAACTTTTCACTATTTTCTGATACTGTATTTTTAGATCAAACAGTTCAGATCAGTTAAGTGCAAAAATAATGAAAGTGTGACAAAAGTGATAAACTGGTAATGTTTTATAATCCCAGTACAAAGTAAAGCAGTCATTTAAAGCTCATCAGCTTTTGGCTGAAACATTTCTTTAGGAAGAAACCAGAGAAATCAGACATGCAACAACCTGAACATCGTCTGTTTGGTTACAGGCAGCGACCGCAGGCCGAGCGGGATCTGACCAGGTGTGTGACTCACCTGCATGGCGATCAGTATGAAGTCGATCAGAGTGCCGATTCCACAGAAACCGACAGTGCAGAACTTCAACAGTCCTGAGAGAAACAGAGGGCGTCAACATGAAGTTAAAAGAATTTAAATCAGCGTGTTTGCTGTCAAAAAAGAAAAATATGAGACTCTGAATGTGTGAATTCTTGCAGGTGATGGAGAAAAAAATTGAGTGAACTAATTAACAAATTGTGGTGTCGAATTATCATCTTGAATTGATAAATCTCAAGCTTCAGTGGACATAATTCCTGCCCTCCAGAGGACGAACCCTGGAGATTCTACTGACGGCCGCAGGACAAACTGTGCACGTTCAGCGTCACTGTTCAGATTCCACAAAGCATCAGACAGTGGCTGTAACAAACTCAGCAGTCCATAGGGGGCGCTAACTACATTTTACACTCTTCGATCTCATTATCTTGTCATATCTGTGTTTGTGTGACTGTTTGCTCTGTGAAGCTCTTTAACAAATCTGTCTGTAAAATGAATTTTTTTAGAAATAAATCTGACTTGGCTCAGTTCGGCTCTGCTCGGCTCTGTCCGGGTCAACCTGTGCCAAATCAGCCCAGGTGTTCATCAGTGCAGCTGCCCTCCATCCAAAACCTCCACGCCCCCTACACACACACACACACACACACACACACACACACACACACACACAGCCTTTCAGCCTTTGTATTACTGCAGGTGTCTCGTTAAAAGAAGGATGAGAGTGGACTCAGTCTGTTGATAACAGCTCATCCTTGTTGTGGTAATCATAACTGTTATTCTTTGGCTTATTATGGTCCATTGTTTGTTGATCAGGAACAAACAAAACCTAATTGAATTCATTTTGAATTCAGGCTGGAAAACCACAAAACTATGGAAACAACTGAAGAGCAGCGCCGCCCAGCTCCATCGTGTCATCATGTTTAACACGAGCAGCAGGAGGGTTGCAATCAGAGCTCAAGTGAGTTGAGCTGCAAGTCCTCTAATGTCCACTAGATGGCTCCACACAAACTCTGACTGTATTGAAATGAATGTGAAAACCTCTGACTTCTTTCTGCAAAGTCTAAAGTCTCAAAAGTTTTTACACAAGTTCAGCTGGCAGTGGATAATTTGACTCCTTCGGACTCTAAGTGGAGAAAATGACTACGTCTCTGAGTTATTAAAGGGTCTGTTCACCCAAATGACAAACACATAGTTCCTCTCTTCCCTCTGGTGTCTGTCCAGTTTTCATGTGTCCACGTTTGGAGGTTTCTGTCTCCACCACATCACAGTGAAGGTGAATGTTTAGTTTTAGTTTGTGCTGCTCACAACTTATACTGAAAAGTATCAGAAACACAACACAATGAAGACAGCTTTCATTTTTTTATTGTAAAGTAGTTCAAATTTGATTGACGTCCATGTGTGAAACAGCTACGTGACCTCTGCTCTACGTGACCTCTGCTCTACGTGACCTCTGCTTGTGAAGGCAGTTATTTTGTTTTCAGACTGGAATACATTTTAATTTCTTCTAATGTTGGCGAGACGTTGCTATATTACACAGTGGGAAGTGTTTCATGTTCATCGTGGATGTGATTCAAGACACATAATCGTGTTGGTTTCTCTCTCTCTGTGTGTGTGTGTGTGTGTGTGTGTGTGTGTACCTAGAGCAGGATATCCCAGGTAGAAGCGGTCGGCCCCCAGCCAGCCCAGAAACAGAGATAAAGCTATAGCTACTTTGTAGGAATAACCGCTCCTGAGAGGAAATACACAATTGTTATCTTTAGAGAAATTAATGACACCAAAACAATTATCATCATCAATCAAAATGAACCGTAACGAGAATCTTTTTTCTGTTATTGCATTTATAAAAATGCTGTTAAAATGCTCTGCAGCAAAGTAACACAAGTCTGATAATTCAACACTGCAGCTGGCAGTTTATCCTCTCCAATGGAAGATGATGCTCTGTGTGTGTGTGTGTGTGTGTGTGTGTGTGTGTGTGTGACTTAGGCTACTATCAGGGACACATTTCAGACAAATGACTAAACTAAAGGGTTAGGGTGGTCCCCACCTAACTGGGGACAGTTTGTCCAACTGGGAACAAAAGTTGTGTCCCCAGTTTGAAAACAGCTGTTTTTGGGTCAGTGGTTAAGGTTTGAGTAACTCTCCTGGAAAAGAATGTAAGTCTGTGTGATGTCCCCAAAAGTGACCGAAGTCAACGTGTGTGTGTGTGTGTGTGTGTGTGTGTGTGTGTGTGTGTGTGTGCACTCACACGTTCCTGCAGGGGATGGTTTTGTTGAAGCCCACCTCCAACCCGCTGAACCTGAACTCCGTCCCGTTAGAGAGCCGACAGCTGATGTTTGGAGCTGGGAGGCATTCCACTGAACACACACACACACACACACACACACACACACACACACACACACACACACACACACACACACACACACACACACACACACACACACACACACAGGGAGACTATTGAAGCCGTCTGATCCTCTGAAGGACAGTCAGTTGATCAGAGGAACAGAAACTGGTTGGCAGATTTCAGTCAATATCAGTCTCAGTCTATTTCAGCTCATTTTCATCTTTGATTTCCTCTTTTTTAAATCTTATTTATGGCTCTTTTCATGTTGCCTTTTAAATCTTCATTTATATCTTTGTACTTGTGTTATATTTTGAATCACCTTGTTGTTGAAAGGTGCTTTATAAATAAACGTACCTTGCTTACTAAAAAAACTCTATCATGGAGATACTACAGTGTGGACACAAAACAAAAAGACATCGGATACGATGACACAGAAACTAATCTTCGACCTCTCAGTCCTGAGCCGTCTGTTCTTTCTAATTTATCCAGCAGGACTGGAAATATTTCTTCCACCTTCTTCAGTTCACAAACATCTTCAGGCTGCAGATGGATGGGACATCAGCTGAAGGTGAAGCATGAAGAAGACGTCATGTGGCGTCGTGTCACACTCACCCCAGGCTGTCGTGTCCCGGCAGTTCTCCGGCTCCTGAGTGGCTTCATCTATCTTCGGATCATTACAGAGATACATGAGGAGAGTGAAGGAGTCCAAAGCAGCCGCTGACTGATTCAACATCAATACAACACAATGAGCTAACTCCTGTCAGAGATGATCAGAGAACATCAGCAGCAGAGGCCGGATGGAGAAACGACGCTTCTTTGCAACACATCAACTATTTACAGAAGAACGTGTCACTTCACACTGACTTCAGACCAGCGTCCACACAGTTCAACAGAGAAACCCGCAGGTGAAATGATGAGATTAAATATGAGCTGAGATGAAAGCTGACTGTAAAATATTGTTTCTTCAGGTTGTTTGCAGCCGATCACTGTGTTATTTTCACAGTCTGAACTGCAAAATGTCAATTAAAGACATATTTATAAACTTAATTTTAAATCAGTTATGAGTGATGAATTTATCATTTTTTATAATGACGTAAGAGTCATTCTTTCCCCGTTCATGATCTTGAACTTGATCCTGAAGTGATCATCCTTCCATCCTGACAGGACGAATGAGAACTGATGGACGAGCATCAATAACAAACCACTGAGTAAAAACACTCCAGGTCAAATAAATGGAACGAGTCCTTTAATAGAGACACGTCTGAAAAGGCTGAGAGGTGAAGTGACAGTTCAGTTTTATATTCCCCCTTTTCACTCACTGATAAAGACAAAGAGTAGAATAAAGACAAAGAGTAGAATAAAGACGAACAGTTCACAGATGAAACAGGGCTGAGAACAACAGCTGTGTTGTTACAGCTTCATTAACTTCCTGACAGATTCAGAGAAAACAGACTGATCCGTGCGGTTTGTAACATTTACACATAACGTTGGCTTTACTTTAGGTAATTATGCTAAAATCAAACAGCGTATAAAACAAAACAGCTGCAATATTTAATACCAAACGACTGATATTTATGGATCGCTAAGCTAGCTGCGGCTAACGTTAGCCAGGTCAATTATCCCCCGTTAGATCAAAGTTACGTTGATAAACTGTAATTAAAGGATATTGTCCGAGTTTTAAATTGTCGCAACTTTCAACTTCATCCGCCAGAACGAGCCTCAAATGAGAGTAAACACAGTAGAAGAAGAGGCTCCAAATTCCGGAGCGTAAACAAACTGTCCGTCTACGGGAGGCCGCCATGTTTGATTCTGTCACGTGACAGGATGATGCATTTACAACTATCCGAAAAACGGAATTCAGAAGTCTATCGATGGAAAACCCTTCAAAGTGTCAAATAATGTTTTGTTCGAAACATAAAAGTTTTATTTCAATAACATGTTTGGGTTATTGGCTTTATTGTGTTTTCTATGGCTAACAATACATTGCTGTGAAGGATTTTTATGAACTTAATTTATGCTATTATATTACATATATTTTACCTTTATTACAAACATATTTTTTCATTGTTTTTAATACATATATAAAATATTTAGCTTAAACGAACTGCCTCTATTAAAAGAGTGCTTTTAAATTCCCTAAATTAATAACTTAATTTTCCTCATTCTGTATTTAAATATCATTGAACAATTAAATAAACGTTTGATTTTATCGCAGCTCTTCAGTGGAAACATGAAGCAAAAACACTGTAGAAAAATAGATTAAATGAATTAGAACAAAACATATATAACTAATAGAGAAAACATTTTGTTTGTTTTTTCTTTTACGGAGATTCAATGATTGTTTATGGATTCAAACTGAGAACCAATATTTTCAACAGCATTCGAACGCAGCATTAAAGCGACACTGGTGCCAAACTGGATCCAGTTCATGTGAGTTTTTCTCCAGTTTAAAACCGTTTTAAATCTGTCTGTTTTCAATGAGTTCATCACCGAGTCTCAGCTTCATCATCCGAATGTTTATCACAATGAAATATGACGAAACGAGATTTTTCAGACCACTTTTAACAAGCTAACTTAGCATGCTAGCGGTTAGCCAGCAGTTAGCGAGCTGCTGCTGTTTTCAGGATGATGAAGTTGTTTAATGTTGTTTTAGTTTCGTTAACAATCATAAAAACACGCAGAAGTTCAGTTTGATGTTGCGGCTGAATTAATAATGTGTGTTTTCTGAGGTCGCAGCTGGTTGAAGATTTTCTTTTCCTCGGGTTTTAAAGTTTGATGCACCTGTTGTTGAACCTGCTGCCACAGCCGAACACAGTCAACCGATTTAACCTTCACTGATTCAGGTAGACTTCACTTAAAGAGTCAGTATGAAGCAGTACTTTTATTTATTGATCAGTTTCAACATATGGTTTCATCCCCTCCCCTGTGAGCCGCTCAGTTTCACTTCCTGGTTCCTCAGGTGAGCTGCAGGTGAGCTGCCTCAGAGCTGAGCGTCGGTTCAGTGAGACCTTCGGTTTCTGTCGCGTCATGTGATGTGAAGTGTGGTTTGTTTTTGCACCTGTGTTCTGATAAAGTGAAGCCTGGTTCTGTCTGACTGTGTAAACTTGCTGATAATTGACCTGTGATCCAGAGACACCTGAAGGCAGCACAGAGGAGCTGCAGCCATGTTGGTGCCTCAAATCAGCTGCTCACACATGTTGAACTGTGTTTTCATGTCAATCAGTAGGTGTAGCTCATGCAGGTGAAGTGAAGCAGGTGACCGAAGGAGAGCAGGATGTTGTTGTGGTGTTAGAGAAGAGAGAAATAGATGCACAGGTGAAATCAAGGACAAACAAAGGTGGAACATAAAACTATTATATGCACACGAGTAGGTGAACACATGGATAAGATACACATAAATATACTTTATGTAAAAAGCAACAATGACCGACAACATAACAACATTTAAGTGGAAGCGAATGAGAATCGAGCGAAGGAATAAATATTGAATAGATAATTTTATATATCTGAAGTGGGAGGTTATGTAGTTTATACATGTCTATATGCTGTATACACACACTGTGCTGGATTTATATTTGACACTGATGGAACCTATATGAATATTGACGCACAGTCTATATTTTATACTGTAACTTTATATTTCTTTCATTTGTAGGCAAGGGAATGTTTTAGTGTTAGTTTTCACTCTCAATCTGTCCGATTATCTTCTCATTAATTCATCTGTTAATAGTTTGGTCTATAAGATGTTGGAAAACAGAAGACTTTTATTGTTTACTGATACATGAGGTAAATTAGAAGTACTCCATTTTTAAATGGACGATGGTGTGATGTTTTCATGATGTGAGGTGAACAGCAGGATGGTGTTTGGCTCCTGTAGATTTCCGAGCGTTTCTGCCAAGATCAGAATATATGAAATGTAAATGAAATCAGCTCGCTAATGATCTGCCTGGACAGATGTTTGAATGTTAATCCTGTATGTTCCCTCCTCTCTGTCAAACATGACACATCAACAGCTGATGGTCTATTTTTAGGTTCTGATGGTCTGAAGATTCTACTTTAGCAAAAACACACACACACACACACACACACACACACACACACTCACTCATCACCACATGTGTTGACCCAAAGTTGTATTTGTAGTTCTTTCAATTTTTTATTCTTCATGGTGTCAATGGGACGTAGAAACACAAATTTTAACTTTGACAGAGTTACATATAAAACTGATCCACCAGAATTAATTGAGGAAAAAACATAGTAAAGTTTGTGTAGCATGTGAGGATCAGTACTGCACAGACCACAGCTGTAGTTTTCTTGAGTTATTGTAAATTCTGAAATTGTGGCTTTTATTTTTTTAAACTGCATTTATTTGAAACATGATCATTTGAGACAAGGTGAGTTTATTTGTGTAGCACATTTCATACACAAAGGTAAAAGTGTTTTATATGAAACAAAAAACAGCATGAAAACATTCAAATGCAGGTTTAGAGAATATAAACCTGTTTTAGAATTGTATTTGATGATATGTTAGTAAGAGTCATTTCTGATCTGTTTCTGTTATAATTTGACACTTTGTCCATGTTCACCTGTTGTTTAAATGAACTCAGTATTCAGTCCATTTCTCCAGTAGAACCACAGAGTCATGTCTGCTGAGAACAAGTTCTCTGCTTAACAATAAGACTGTTTTCAGTCACCAGTTAATTCCACTTGTTCTTCTTCACTTCACTTGTTTCTTGTTGAATGTGGAGCTTCCATCCAGCAACACTTCCTGCAGATCTTTCATATTAAAAGCCCAGAGGAAATACATCCTGGTAGGCTTTTAAAAACTGATCAACAAACAGCAAAGTAGACATGATTGAAACTGACTAAGAGGAGAAATATTTCTGTTAAAGAGAGAAACTTGATGACATGACTCGATTCAATGATGGAATTTAAAAACCTGAATTTAACTGTTAACTTTGAATCCTTCACGGTTTTTACTCGCCCACTGTGTGTTGTTCATGCTGGCCAGTGTTTGAAGTGATATGAAATAGTGGATGCTGTTCTCTGTTCCTCTCTGACAGATTGATCCAGAGCGACAGACAGTGAAGGACACAATGTTTGAAAATGTCCCAACAGGTAAATCCTCTCACCTGCTCAAAAGCTCTTCATGTTTTGTTACTTCTGTGTATGTAATGAATGCATGCTGTGTTTGTCCTCAGTGTCCTCAGCGGAGCGTCAGCAGGTACTGGGAGCTCTGGAGCGTCTGCAGGCCAAACTGGTCCAGAGGGAGGAGTGGACCCACAGTGACACCATGGGAAACCTGCGGGAGACCCTGCAGAGTCCACTGTTCAACCACATCCTGACCCTGCAGCACTCCATCAAACAGCTCCGGAACCAGGTGAGAGACAAAACACACACTTCCAACCTGCAGCGCTCAGCCACAACCAGAAGTCTAGAAAAACCTCACCCTGTGACACGTATGAAAAGAGCACATGAAGCAGGTCAGAATCCTCCTGCTCCTGCAGCACCTCCTCAAACGTTTACAGTCTTTAAGCACCATGTCAGGCAGATACACAAACACTCTGAGCTGCCAGACACCACAGAAATCTCCCTGTGAGCTACACACTTTCTGAAATTCTCTTTTTAATACTTCAAAAGCCAGATTCGAGCATTGTTTATCCTGCAGCTCGATGTCCGACAGATCAGAAACCAACTTTAAAGTCCTGTATTCCAAACTTTGCTTTAGTAAAAATCCTTAAGTATTATCAGCAAAATGTACTTAAGTATAAAGGTAAAAGTGCTACAGACCAGAATAGGCTCTGTCCGTGTTAAATTTTGACATGTTCAGGGTTATTGTTGGGTTGTTGTTTGGTGACATCAGCAGGTGTTTGTCTTCCTCTGCTCACACACTATAATGTATATTGGTGTATAAGCAGCTGTATCTACAGTGTAAAGTTGCAGCAGCTCTGCAGACTAATGAATGTTTCCCATCTGATCTGACATGTGTAACTCCACCCAGGTGTTGACAGCCTATCAGGTATCGGTACACTGCCTCCTCCTGTCCAACACTGTGACCTGTCAGTGGGGCTGAGCGGGGACATTGAATCCCCTCTGCATCGCCATCTGTATTCAGCTCCAGCTCGTCCTGACGTGGAGCCTTTACAATAAACAATCTGCAGGCCAAATTAAGATAATGGCAATAACTGACGCTGGGCTTCATATTCTAAGTGCTGCGAAGGTCAGAGCTAAGTCTATGAATGCGTCGGCGGAAGCCGGCGGAGGGTATATGAAGCGGGGACTTCTCTCTCTTTCTTTATTTATTTTCCCTCCCTCCCTCCCCCGGCTCTGCGGATCTATCAAGCTTTAATATCTAGTGTCTTGGTTTGAGTAACGGCCTTGTCGAGGTGGTATTGATGAAATGGCTCGGGATCCTGCTCCGTCAGCCTGGCCTAAATAAGCCGCAGACTGATAAGTTTCCACAATGTGAGTGTAAAGGTCATTAATACATTACCTGTTCAGAGAGAGAGAGCCTGCAGAGGAATCTATTGATTTTTTTTTTCCCTCTCTCCTCCCCACTTACCCCCCGGCCTCTACGCTTCATTTTTTTCCCTCCATGTCTTTCTTTATTGTCGACAACGTCCTTGCATATAAGAGCACCTCTCTCTCTCTCTCTCTCTGTCTCTCTCTCTCTCTCTCTCTCTCTGTCTCTCTCTCTCACTCTCTGTCTCTCTCTGTCTCTCTCTCTCTCTCTCTCTCTCTCTCTCTCTCTCTCTCTCTCTCTCTCCCTGTCTCTGTCTGTCTTTCTGTCTCCCTCTCTCTGTCTCTCTCTCTCTGTCTCTCTCTCTGTCTCCCTCTCGCTGTCTCTCTCTCTCTGTCTCTCTCTCTCTCTCTCTCTCTCTCTCACTCACTCTCTGTCTCTCTCACTCTCTCTCTCTCTCTCTCTCTCTCTCTCTCTCTGTCTCTCTCTCTCTCTCTCTCTCCTCTCTCTTGCTGGTAAAACCTGAAGCTGGTCAGTGTTGGTGTGAGCCTTCATATTTTTGGCCTCGATGATTCTCTGCAAACCAAAAGTTAAAACAGCTACAAGATAAAAGCAAAGTTCTGTGTAGCTCTGACTTTACAGTTACAAACATAAATGTACAAATGTATGAAACTACCACAAGCTGAACTGAACACTACAGACCTCAAAGGTTATTTTTTTAAAAACCTAAAGTTACTTCCTTTGGTTGACCGTGGGACGAAGTGTGTGTGTACGCTGCCGGCTAATGTTGTAGGAACGTTACATTTGTTGTAATGGAAGAGCAGATACTTGAGCAAGCTAACGAAGCTCAGTGCCGACACCTACCAACTCTGCATCGATCGCCTTCCTCGTCCTCTCCTTCAGTAACCACCAGGAAGCCAACCACAGATCCACTGTCGTTTTGAAACGAGCTTTGTCTGCTTGGCGTTCCACCTCGGTCAAAATGAAACCGTTTGGATGAAATGCTGCAGCCTGTGCGTGTTTCCGGGACAGTCTGCGGGTGGGTGGTAATAATGGAAACTAAACTGATTTTTAAACCCATTTTACACAACCAGCCTCAATCTGGCACCTGGAACCAAGTCCTGACCTCACCTGCCTGCTGTTATTGGCTGGAGGCTCCACACCTACTGCGCAAAGGTTGATGCCCAGAAACATCCCGAACACAACAAACTAAGAGAATGCAGAGCAGAGGCAGACACCACACACACTTTCAGAGTGATGACGGTCGAGAGGTTTAGAAAGTCCTGCATAGTAAACTGTTTAAGAAAAACAAATCCGAGTGATCGATATCAAGATCAGATGTTTTAAACCTTGATGTAGTATTGTTCTCGAATGTCTGTACTGTACTTTAGAATAATAATATACTGTGGATCCATTCTGCCTTGTGTCAACTGTTCAGGTCACGTCATTAAAAACAACTGAGTATTGTTTAAGCCTCTTTGTAGTGTTCCTCTCAATAATTCCTTCAGTGAATGTTCCCCCAATAACAAACAATATAATGATAGATCATTTTTATATAATGTAAAATACATGAGAAGATCAGAAGCAAGGCCTACAAAACATGTATCACCTCCTGTCTGACAAACCTTTCCTCCTCCTCCTCCTCTTCCTGCCCCCCATCCTTCTCCCCCCCCTCCTCTGTCCGTAGTTGAGCAGTATGCCTCCTGATGCCTGCAGCGAGTTCAGTTTCTCCAAAAAGGGTCAGCTGATCATGAGCGCTGTTAATCCAGCCGGCAGCTCGGCCCCGCCCACCCTGTCCGCCTCCTCCTCCATCCTGACCAATGGCTTGTCTGCTCCCATCCATCAGACTCCGCCCTCGTCTGACCTCCTGCAGAAATGGATCCTCGCCGCAGCCAAGGTGGGTGGAGCCACAACACTCACACACAGAAACACACCTGGAGAACACACAGCCAGCAAACACACGAGCAAACTTCTGAACTGTCTGTCTCTGTCTTTGTTTCTGTGTGTGTGTCTCTCTCCCTGTGTGTGTGTGCGTGCAGGGCCGTCACACAGAGCTGGTCAGTCTGACTCGGCCTCTCTCTGGAGGTCTGGGCTTCAGTGTGGTCGGTCTGAATCCAGCAGGAAGCAGCAGTCAGGGCGTCTTCGTCAAACACATCCAGCCCGGAGGCGTCGCACACAGGTTCTGTGTCGAAGCTTCAGTCCTGCCGTCAGCAGCAGCTCGTCATTCTGCCCATTTATCACAAACCTTATAGGCTTTACGTCACTCAGATCGCTTTCCAGAACAATGGCTGCCTTTTTGTTTTCTGTTTATTTCAGCGTCTTCATCTAGACACTTGAAACTTGCGTGAGAGTTAAAGGCTGACTGTTGTTCAAAATACTTCCAAAATGATGAAAACCTAAAAACTTGAACAATCGGCCTGAAATAACACATTTCCACCTCTAATACAAACAAGTGGTCGCTCCACGAACCACAGACCATAGATTAATGTTGCCCCTTCCTGGTCTGCAGAATTATGGGTAATGCAGTCTTTCAAATGTGTTTCAACGTGTTGGATTTAGACTTCTCTGTGCATTCAGCTACAAGAACTTAATGTGTAAAAGAAATGAAACTGAACTTAAAGATGACTACCTTCAATTTCTTTCACATGTATCACAATAAACAGCCACACTGGATATCATCTACTTTTGTTTGTGCCAAAGTTAGGATGATTGATTTGAAAAATATCTAACTGGATAAGTGGATTTCTAAAAGCTGATCAGCTAGCTGCGTAGCTGCTAATGCTAAAATATCAGCCATTTTGTCAAGATGTCTGCAGAAGACTGGTCTGTATCAAGTCCTGACTGATGTTGTGTGGTGGCTGCAGGGACGGGCGTCTCCAGGAGAGGGACCAGATCCTGGTGATAAACGGCAGCCCTCTGGAGCCGGGGATCAGCCAGCAGCAGGCCCTGACCCTCCTGCAGCAGCCAGGACAGACGGTGGAGCTGGTGGTGGCCAGGGACCGCCCACTCAGCACGTCGTCACAACCTGCCGCCGCCGCCATCAACACGGTAAGAAATGTCCACTTCATCCAAAAAGATCAACTGTGTCAGCTGTCATTTTATTTGTGATCCACAAACGCTGTTCTGGTTCTGTTCTGGTTATTCAAGACAGTTTGTACTTCTAAAAAACAACAACCAACCAACATCTCTAAAACTTCAAATCATTTTTATTAGACTCCGTTTCAGTTAGACAAAACTAGCAGTCACAGATTTGATTTGTCTGTCAAATTCTAAACCTTTTATGATGAATTTCTTCTCTGATCAATGATCTCTGCCACAGAGATGCTTACTCAGCTGTGCAGCAGATTCTTAAATCTGGAATAAAAGACGCAGTATAACTCCAGATGGGTCTTTCTCCTCTGATACTAAAGTTTTATCATCAGTTGTTTGACAGAAACAGGAAAACAAGCTTCGATCAGGAAATAAAGTCATTTCCAAATCTTTAGCATCATTTTTAGAGTTAAAAAGAAAATCTATATTAAGTATTTAAGTATCTAAAATTGTATTGTCCAGAATGTTAAAGAGTCAGGAAACTCAGTTTTCCCTGTTGTACATTTAAAATTACTATTAATTGGTTAATGTTGAGCTGCAAAACCAGATGTCAGCTTTTCTCATTTTGGAACAAAACTTTAAAGAATATTGGAGTCTGAGTTTGCACATTTGTTCGTTGTTTTATGGCTCAGTATGAAATTGTTTTTAAGGTCTGATCCTAAACCAGCAGTACTGCAGAGACCACTGAACACACACACACACACACACACACACACTCTAGCTTGGCTGTCACTCAAAACAAGCATTGCAGAGAGGGCGTCAATCATAAGTGGAGGTCACTTTGAGGCCACGCCTCTGTATCAGAGTGAGACTTCCTGTTTATGACGAGCTGTAAGTCTGCTGACATTGACTCGGATGATTTTTATGACCTTAAAGCCTATAGGAAATCAAGTTAGTGCTCCACTTGCAACATCGCTCCTGACAATATGTATTTAAGTCTGTGGAGGCGCGATCAATGAATGTCGACATGACTGGCGAGTCAAAGACTGGCAGCGAGGCAGCAGAGAGCGAGTCCAGAGAGACACGCAGAGACAGAGAAAGAGTGAAGGATGCAACTCTGAAACTCACATCTGAACTGAGACAAAGGGTTAAAGGTCACGCTGTAGAGAACGTCACCTGTGGTGTATTTGGAAGGTGCAGAGGAGGGAGGCGGACAGGAGGCAGACAGGAGGCCAGGTGAAGCTCCTGTGCTGTTTAACCGGCTTTGATTAAACCGGAGTTTCTCGGACTGGCCTGTGGAGCTCAGAGGACTTTTAATCAGTTATCTACAAGGCAACAATAACCAGCAACACACAGGGTTTCAGAGTCTTTATGACAAATCTGTTTTTAATTATGTGCTTTCATTTGTTCCCGAGTTTGTCTTAATGCATATACAGTAGTTTTTGTGCTGAATGAAATTTGATCCATCAAATCATGGTCCCACCATGGTCACAAAAAAGAAATGTCAGTTTTAATGAAATAGCCAACAAACACATTTCAGACAAGGACCCAACAAGAATCAAACAGAATCGGAGCCTTGGATTCAGGAGGAGCAACAGTTAGAAGAATCACCATCTCAATAGATTTAGAGTCAAATTAGAGTAAATGTCTGAGTTATTACACTGAATACATGAGAGGACATGAAAGTGTTTGAGAACTTTGACATTTAAATTAGCGAAAGAAAAGATTTCAGTAAGAAAAACGATGTGGTGACAACGTGGAGCAGGTCTGGACTGTTAATGTGAGCTGAGGATCACAGGTTAGTCTCAGCGTAATGATTCTGCTCGGCTCTATTGTCGGGTCATTATCACACAGGATTACACTGTCCCTCTTGTTTGTTACCCTCCTCCTCCTCCTCCTCCTCCTCCTCCTCCTC
>JAFREQ010000020.1:802500-817500 GCA_025331565.1 Holacanthus passer | reverse complement strand
GAGCAGTCTTTTCAGACGACTGAGTTCAGAAGTTGTTGAATCATTTCAGAGAAAAAAAATCAGAGATGAATTTCTGTTGAACAGACGCACTCGTGAAACTCAGAGAGTCGCTGCTGGAGAAGATGAAAGAGTTTGTTTTCTCTTTGCTTTGTGCTTTCTGTGCTGCTGGCGATGGAGGCAGTACAGTCAGAGCTGAAACATATGAACCCTGTGTGTGTTTGTTTGGTTTCAGCCCAACCTGGAGGGTTATGAGATCCACGAGGTTCCTCTAACCAAGAAGGACGGCCAGAGCCTCGGTATCTCCATCATCGGCTCCAACCCGCTGACCAGCCAAGGTAGGACGGGACACGACGATGACGGCACACGGAAACACAGCAGACATACAGAGAACACACCGTGAAACCTGAACACTCTCTGTCTCTGTCTGTCTCTGTCTGTCTCTGTCTCTGTCTGTCTCTGTCTCTGTCTATCTCTGTCTCTGTCTGTCTCTCGTTCGGTTCAGATGCAGTGGGTGTGTTTGTGAAACATGTGGTTCCAGGCAGCGCAGCAGATCAGAGTGGAAACATCCGAGTTCACGACCGACTGATCGCTGTAAGACCCCTTGTGTGCGTGTGTGTGTGTGCGTGCGTGCGTTAGTTCAGCTCCTCTGTCATTGCGAGAAAGTCGGACTTAACTTCTTTTCGAACCTAACAACCTGATCTAACCTCATGTCCTGTCTGTCTCCTCCTCTCTGTCTCCACCTGTCTTTCTCTCAACAGTTGGACGGTGTCAGTCTCCACGGTCTGACCAACCAGGAGGTTCTGGAGGTGATGAAGAGGACGGGTCAGACTGTCCTTCTTTCTGTGGTCAGGAAGAAACCCAGAGCCCTGGAGAGATCTCTGGATAAAGGTAGAAGGACAGAGGGACGGATACAGACAGAGGGACAGATACGGACAGACAGAGGGACAGATACAGACAGAGGGACAGACACAGACAGAGGGACAGATACAGACAGACAGAGGGACAGATACAGACAGACAGAGGGACAGATACAGACAGAGGGACAGATACAGACAGAGGGACAGATACAGACAGACAGAGGGACAGATACAGACAGAGGGACAGATACAGACAGACAGAGGGACAGATACAGACAGAGGGACAGATACGGACAGACAGAGGGACAGATACAGGCGGTCCTCTCCAGACTTTTGTACTGAGGACTTGAGGTTCGATCGCACTGAGACAAGACTGACGGTCTGAAGCTGTTCCAGCAGCCTCATGCAGTTTTACTCAGTGTGGCTCTAAAAGGCCACGGGGCCCACAATGAGCTCTGGGCTCCTATAGACCGTTTGCAGACCAGACACTTTCATACATCAAAGCACAGGTGTTACTAATCACTTTAATGAAGGCTGTGTTCAGGTGAGTCAGCTTCAGGGTTTGAGTTGTTCAGGCTGAGTGACCGGAGATTCTTCATGGAAAAGAACCTTCCACCTTTACTTGACACTTCAAAATGTCTGCTTTCCATTGACTCCACTCTTTGGTCATGCTGGATGCACAGCCAGTTCACAAGACACAGACAAACTGCAAACAATACAATTACAAACAATTATGTGTCTGAAGTCTTTGGGCCCCTGAGGGTCTGGGCCCCCAGGACATTTGCTCACTTTGCCAGGTTGGCAGTCCAGTCTCAAGCCCAGTAGAAAATTCAGTTGATAACTTCTGACTTTTCAGATTTTTTGTGTTGAACCACAGTGTTGGACCAGCAGACGCACTGACTCTGCTCTCATGGTGATAAAACAAATACAGCACATTTTGAAATTCCAGCATGAAGATTGAAATTGCTCCGTTTTTGAGCATCATGTTGACACTGTGGTCCCTTAATGCAACATGTAGCAAAGAGCAAAAAACACATTAAGACCTGGAAGAAAATCCATTAATGAATTAAATCCGTACTTCATCTTTATTATTATCGTAATAAATCAGAAAGACGGTTCAAAGTGCTGAGCGAAAAAACAAGACATGAAAAGTAACAGTATGTGAACGATGTTTCGTGCTGTAGGAATGGAACTGTTTCCTTTGCAGGCCTTGTTAAACTGACGTCAGCTGTGTTTGGTGTTTTTTAATGGATCTCATATAGATGTACGTATCTCACATGTTGTATTAAAACAATAATCTGCTCCAGTGAGAGAAGTTAACTCTCTGTGTTAAACTTATCAGAGTTTTGCTTCCTATTTCCTGTCTGAAGCCTCTGTCCTCTCACCCAGATTAAGATGACAAATTTGTTTACAACTTGGTGTAATTTTCCCAAACTCTCCACAGAAAGCCTGCGATTCCTCCTCCACCAGCGGCCGGAGAGATTAATTCGCTCCGTTCAGGGTCATTTTTTTGTCTTGCGATCGGCCGGCGGACTGCACCGGTCAGCCTCCAGGCCAGAGAGAAACAAGTGATTTTTAAAAAAGAAGAGGAGTACAGGGCTCTTATCTCCTCCAGACGTCTTTTATTTCATTACTGACAAAACACAGAGAACTGGAAACCAGAGTTGGAGTTCAGCCTGCACTCTCAAGTTTTCAGCTTCTTCTCTTCTGGTCATTTCTGCGCCTCTCTTATCTCCAGGAACTTGTGATGAGTTATGATGGACCTGACAGGAAAATGAACTTTGCTTTTATAGATCACCAACAGTAATGATGAGTTAAGAGGTCAAAGGTCAGAGCACCATGTACGAGGGCCATAGCCGGGATTTTAAGGGATTATTTATATAAATGGACAAGACGGAGCAAACTTTCAGGCAGTCTGAAGACATTTATGTCATGGATGCTAGAAATGGAAGAAATTGGGAAAAAAATTAATATTCCATTGTCTTTTCTTTGTGTGTGTTTCAGTGGAAAGGGAGTCGTCTCGCGTGTCATTGAGGAGATCATTGGAGGTGAAAACTCGCTCGTCTGGCTTTGGTTTTACAACACCAAAACCTGAAACACTGTACTCCAACACAGCACAGCTGACAAGGGGTGAGCACACACACACACACACACACACACACACACACACACACACACAGGAAACTCCTCTGCCAAGTGAGATTTTACACGTTCACAGCTTTAGATTTCTTCTTTTTCTTGGCTTATGACTCTAAATATTTACATAGAAAACTGACTAACTTCAAATGAGTGTCCAGTCATGTAGAACAGGACGGGGATTCACACTGTCCTTACATCTAAAACCATGATTATCAGTCTGTTAAAAACCCTCCTACGTTTCCTGCAGACACGTCAGCCAGGCCTCTAACAGCACTCCTCTCTGAATTATTTCCTCTCTTTTTATTCCTCATTAGCTTTGCTAAGTGGCCAAAACGCCACGCTAACACTTAGCACGCCGCCTGCCTGCTCCCGGCCAACAGATGTAAAGTGTCGAGCCGTCTGACAGGCTCGCAGCGATGTATTACCCTGTTTATTCAGCCAAACGCTGCAGATTAATTGCACTGTGAAGGCCGAGGTTAGCAATGCTAATTTAATCAGAGGCTGTTGTTGTTACACCGCCAGACCTGCTGCAAAATCCCTCAACATGTGAGGAGATTTGTGAGAACATGGAGGTGTTTTTCTTGAGCTCAGCAGCGGTTTCCTCCCTGAAATCAGCCTGAAGGTTCGAGGAGCAGACTGACAGACTGTTCAGCAGGTTTTTCTCAAAGAGCCAGTGTTTCATTTTCAAGCTGCTACGGTCACTCTGCTCTGGAAAACCCATTTATCCTCCTGTGATTTAAGAAGGTATTGTTGCTGAGACATTTTTGTGTGTGTGCAAATGCATTAAACACACACACGCACATTCTCTACAGTTGAAAGTGCTTACTTTACAGTTTACATTTGAGTCATTTAGCTTTTTGCTTCTAACTCTTGAATTCCAATGAGGCGACCGTCAGCCTGGAGTAGAGCTGTAGTGAAATGTTTCTGCTGCAGCACAAGCAGCTGTGTCCTGTACTGAAGACACGAGTCGTGTCTGTGTGCAGCCCCACAGGCCGACCGACCGCCGTCCTGCTGCCCACAAAGAGCTACTTACTATATTACAGCAGGAGTCAGAGACCAACAGATGTGTTCCTGATGGCAACATGACCTCTCTGTCTCTTTGTCTAACATGTGCTTATGTGCCACACAGCACTTAGTTCTTCTTTGTAAACAGAAGAATGTTTGGGTTTCGTCTGTTGTCTACTGCACATGCTCAATACTCTGTCTCCAGCTGGCCCCGCCCACTTGTTCCTGCTCGGCCCATGCATTTTGAATTGGGAGGATGTGACTCATGGGATGATGTGATATGACTGTGATGTGAAACTGCTTTTCTAGGGTCTGGGAACATTTTAAAAATGTACAAACGTTATGGATCAAAAATGAAAATGATTAAAAAAATGTTAGTTTTCTAGATCAGCAGCTCCGTGAGTGGCCACAAATTGTATCAGGTCTCATAAAAGTTCCTGTTTCACCACTGTGTATCCATATGATGTTTTTTACCTCTGCCAAGGTTTGGTTTGTTGGTTTGTTGGTTTGTTTGTCAGCAGAACTGCAGAAAAAGCAGTGATGCGATTTTCCTGAAACTTGGTGGAAGGATGTAACACAGGCCAAGAGCCCATCAAATCTAGGAGCAAGTGTGAGTCGCAGGGTGGATACATGAATGAATGAATGAATCTCAGAAGGACATCGGAAGAAGAAAGGCAGTAGGACGCACTGCTCTTTGTTAATGTCATAATGTCCTGTGGTTGATCAGCTCGAGACACGTCCCCTCTCTTCGCTGCAGTAAGACTTGTTCTAGTTGATGTTCAGTTGATGAGCTGTAGGAAGCTGCTGTGTTTTAATGGCTGCGTTGTAATTTTACATCTGTTCCACTGCTTACACAGGCTGTTCTCTGTGTGTGTGTGTGTGTGTGTGTGTGTGTGTGTGCAGCTACAGATGCAGAACTGAGGGCTAAATGGGAGGCGGCTCTGGGACCACAGTACCAAGTTCTGGTGAGACGACATACTTTTCCACATTTTCGTTGCCACTGTCCGTCTTGCTGCTCAGTGCTGATGATCATAATGCTGCTGTCATCCAGATGTTTCTTGTGTGTGTGTTGTCAGGTGGTGAAGCTGGATCCAGTCATTGAAGACGATGCAGAGCTGCAGAAATCCTCCAAGGTGAGAAACACTCTCACGTGAAACATCGACATAAAGTGAATCTTCCCACTGTCTGTGTTGTGAGGGCTAAATATCGGAAACAGCAGCACAAACTCCATCCACCAAAAGTCCCACACAGTTGAATCAACATTAAAACGCTCTAACCTTTGTGAAGGAGGGTTCGTTGCAGGACTGTTGTATTTGGCTCCATTTGTTTGAACTAACTGACTGAATAAACTGACAACTGTGTTTTTGTCTTGAATCGTTGCACGCAGCTGCTGCCCGTCCACACTCTGCGTCTCGGTGTGGAGCTGGACTCGTTTGATGGTCACCACTACATCTCCTCTGTGGCCCCTGGAGGCCCCGTGGACAAACATGGGCTCTTGAGACCAGAAGACGAGCTCCTGGAGGTAAACGTGTACACACACACACACACACACACTGGGACTAAAGGCAGCTACTAGTGTAACTGGATGTTGGACTAGTTTTTGCAGATGTTTCTTAAATATCTTGAGAATCCTGAAATGTTTGAGACTGTGAAAGTCTCACGTTAGCTCAGAACAAAAACTGGAAGCAGGGGGAGCAGCTAGCTTTGTCACAAGTGGAGAAAATACCGTCCACCAGCTTGGTGCTTTAGAGCTAAGACAGAATTTGTTCTCACTGTCGCTATTTCAGCACAACACATGAAATAAATTATTGAAATTAAACACAGTTTGCATCAAAACAGTGAGCTGAGAGAACATTTTTGAACTTTGTGTCAGTGTGTCAGAGGAAATGAGGGGGGAGAGTTGAAATAAAAACACTGTGTGTGTGTGTGTGTGTGTGTGTGTGTGTGTGTGTGTGTGTGTAGGTGAATGACGTTCAGCTGTACGGTAAGTCTCGTCGGGAAGTCGTGTCCTTCCTCAAAGAGGTGCCTCCTCCGTTCACTCTGATCTGCTGCCGACACCCGACCTCTGACCTGGAACCAGAACCAGAATCTGAATCTGAACCAGAACCTGAACCAGCACAACGACCTGGACCAATGAGGCAGGCACAACCCAGCGTGGAGGAGGTGAGAGCATCAAGAAGCAAACACAGAATGTCACATTTCTAATGAGAATATCTTTCCAATATTGATCATTCATATGAGAATAGATGCAGAATCACACACAGAATGATCAGATATGTCTTTACGCAATTAAATGTATTCTACTGTTAAAATGTATAAATGTATGTGTATGTACCAAACACTTGACGCCCTGCGTGTTCTGTTGTCTTTGTTCAGATTGAGTTGAAGCTGTCGTCGTTGCTCTGCAGTCAGACAGAACAGCAGCAGGCCGTTCGACAGGTAACCTGTCTGTCTCTCTCTGGTGTTTGACTGCACACGCATGACGCCGTGTACACACGTTTTCATCATTTTTATTCAAAATTATATATATATATATATATGTTTTGTTTTGTTTTTTTGAATAGAAATTATGAATATGAGTATAAAAGTTTTTCAGACACACAATAGATATATTTTTCCAAATTCATTTGAATTTGAGATGAGAGTTACAGCGATACATTGAGAGGTTGATGAAAATGGATATTATTATGATTTTCTTCACAAAATTTGTGTTGCATTTGTTAAGGAAAAAAAAATCCAAAGTTTGATGTGACAACATATTAAAATGATATATGACAAGGTCTTTACACTCTTGTGGTTTTTGGTTCAGAATCTCATCATCACACTAGGAAATAACTTAAAGAGCAGCCGTGAGTGAGGAGCAGGGATTCATTCCAGTAGGAACATAATAACCATCATGATGATTATTATAAACGGCTGTTTTTTGCCGCAGAAAGTCGGTGAAGTCTGAATGAATTTTGTATATTTACATTGGTTTTAAGCGTCTGTTGTCACGTGTGTGTGTCAGGAGCTGGTTCCCCCTGTGAAGGAGGTGCTGACAGAGGAGAAGACTCAGCACCGCCCGGAGGAGGATGAGGAGGAGCAGGATGAAGACGGAGGGGAGCTGGCTCTGTGGTCTCCAGACGTTCAGGTGTTGGAGCTGCAGAAGGAGAGAGACAAAGGCCTCGGCTTCAGCATCCTGGATTACCAGGTAACAACAACAGCGCTGTCCTGCTACTGCTGGTGGAATGTAACCGACGGACAGAGAAATCATCGATAAGCAACTGTTTTTATAATCGTTTAATTGAGTATTATTAGCAGCAACCAAGTACATTTCAGTCCCAAACATTGCTGCTTCCAGCTTCTTAAATGAGACAATTTGATGCTTTTTGTGGTGAGATGACAGAAAACTGAATCTTTTTAGGTTTCGTTCTGCCACAGTGGGGATATGATATCATTATTATTGATAATTAACCAATCTTTAGCTGCAGCTCTAGAGCAAACTTGCATCTAGAGGAGGTCTTGTATGCTGATCCTCAGTCCTCAGTCCTCAGTGAGGACCATGATGGACTCAAAAGACTTTATCATGTCGTTACAGCAGCTGGAAAATGTTGGCAGGTGAATGTGGTTTTGTTGTGTGAGGATGGTGGAGGCAGAAAGCTTGACATGTTAATGTTAAGCTTTTCATGGAATCATGTTTAGTGGATCAGTAGAGATGAGCAGGAGAGATAATGTGTGTGTGTGTGTGTACACGTACGTAACTCATGCCTAAAATACACACGTGTTTGTCTGTAAGTGACTGTCGCACAGTTCAACCCTCCTCAGGTTTTTCATCAGTGTTGGTCCTGGTCTGGTTTGTCCTGGTTCTGTGTTGGTCCTGGTTCTATGTTGGTCCTGGTCTGGTTTGTCCTGGTTCTGTGTTGGTCCTGGTTCTGTGTTGGTCCTGGTCTGGTTTGTCCTGGTTCTGTGTTGGTCCTGGTTCTGTGTTGGTCCTGGTCTGGTTTGTCCTGGTTCTGTGGACAGATGTGCTCTCTGTGTCACACAGCTGCTCTGCAAACATCACACAGCTTCAGTTTTGTGATGTTGGACTGTGTAAATAAGAACTGACTTGACTAATGTGTTCAGGTGCTTCTCAAGAATTGAGAATCAGCTGCTGGAAAAACCTATGTGTGTATTTCACCCTTTATTTTACCTGCGATATGCTCTGAGAGAGATGTTGTTACTCACAAGATAATACAGCAGCACTGACGAACCAGCCTTCAGCTGCTGCTACAGATGCTCAGAGGGTTAAACATGTAGCGTCAATGATGCAACTTGATGGCATCTTTCATTAAACCCTCTGTGCATCAGAGACGAGCTGCTCCATCATGTTTAAAGCCGTCAGTTGACGGGAATCAGTGTATAGTGTGTCAGTATTCTGGGCCGCTGGGCGGAGACCTGGAGGACCTGGAGGACCTGGAGGACCTGGACGACCCGGAGGACCCGGAGGACCCGGACCCGGAGGACCTGGAGGACCTGGAGGACCTGGAGGACCCGGAGGACCTGGAGGACCTGGACCCGGAGGACCCAGACCCTGAGGCATCATGGAGAGATATTGTACCCTATGTGGACCTGTACTGACCCAGGACAGGGTGGAAAGAAGCTGCTGTTGCTGCTGGTGGGGCTTGGATTCGTGGTGGGAAACACAGATGAACACATCCTGTGTCCACATGGTGAATCTTAGTCACCGCGGACAAACAGCAGCAGTCGGTCGCACAGAAGACTTGGATTGACTGAACTGCAGCTGCGGCTCAGATTCTGGAAACGCATTGTGTTTGTTCCTGATTAACTGGCAGAGTGTTTCATAGTTCCCGCTGGACTCCTGAGTGAGTTTCTAATTTCTGTCAAATCATTTTAAACCAAAATTTCTCTGATTTTTGCAGTGATTTAGAAGCGTGCTCAGAATTGTCGCTGGCAGGGGAGTCCGTTACGTTACGTTCAGGAAACCCTGCTGCGTTTCCTGAACCCACTCTGCTTCAGCACTTTATCTTTAGGCACAGCTTCACCTCCAAGACCTCTGCCTCCTCCTCTTCTCCTCCTCCTCCTCTTCTCCTCCTCCTCCTCCTCAGTCAGATCCAGCTGAGGCAGAGAGGGGAGCTCCAAGTTTAACTCCCAGCTGGTTTACATCCATGTCAGTATCTGCCCAGGGGGGCTGTGTGTGTGTGTGTGTGTGTGTGTGTGTGTGTGTGTGTGTGTGTGTGTGTGTGTCTGTGTGTGTGTGTGTGTGTGTGTGTGTGTGTGTGTCTGTGTGTGTGTGTGTGTGTGTCTGTGTGTGTGTGCGTGTGTGTGTGTGTGTGTTGGCTTCTTTCAGCTACCTTCGCTCCTCGCTGTTCTCACTCGTGTCTCGTCCTCTTGTCTTCGCTGCTCATGAGGGTGGAGGAGACATATTTCTTCCAACGGCGTCTGAATTGTCAAACATGGAGAAGTTGATGTAGAAACAAAAACAGCAACAGTTGTTGGTGAGAAACACTTTGTGGTTTGTACATACGCAGAATCTGCTTTGCTGTTTTGGTTTCTAACAAGAAACACAGTAAAGAAGTTAAGAATCATAAATATAAAACAGAAATCAGTAAAATATGTGTTTAAAAATGAAAAGAGCTGCACAGTTGTTATTCAATGCAGAGCCAGGATTCATTCATCAAGGCTGCTCGGTCATTTCATTTCCTGTCAGCTCAGTTGAAGTCAGTTAGTGGCTGTTGAGTGTAAAGCCAGTTCACAGTTAACTGAACCAACAGCAGCTCAGATCTGAATGAGGACAGACGTAGAGAGACGTCCTGATTCTGATCCTTGACTTTCATCTCTTCTTTCCATCATTTAAAAGATGTGAAGACGAACTGTAGCTGACCTTTGACCTTTGCTGGAGGGGGACCATACAGTATCACAGAGGTCAGGACCTGTGTTTTGGTGTCAGACAGTCTGGCAGATTCGGCAGCAGGAGGTGTTTTAAGTGTCAGGGGCCTCCAGGGGCCCCAGTGGCCTCCTGAGAAAGATAAGTGAGACCTGGTCATCGAGCAGCTTTTACACTCACTGTTGTGCCAACTCAGCAGATCATCTTTCACCAGAGCTCCCAGTCTGAGCTGACCTCTGACCTCTGGACAGTGGACACAGATTTTCCTGGTTTCATTGTCTCACTTTCAGCTGATAAACGTTGATTTCAGCTGTTGATCACTGCTTGAAATGGTGACTGTTTCCCGGTGACTTAAGCAGCTGCAGCTTCCTGACTTTGGGCTTTTCTGTCTGATTGTTGTGAACGTTTGGATTCTAAAAAAGTCAAGTGTGCATTTCATAATCTAGGTATCACTGTGTAACGCTGCAGGAAACATTGAATTTTTGACACAAAAAGTCGACGTCCAAACTGTAAAAGACACAGAAATAAAGAAGCGGAAGTTTTCTTATATTTCAGGTTTGTTCTGTCACTGAAGGAGCAACACTGAGGCTCCTCCCGTCCTACGTGGGGCTTTTTTTAATCGAGCAGGTCTGACGGTATGAGTTAATATTAATGTTCTGTGAGCTGCGGCTGGACGGACAAACAGGTGGATGTTTTTCACTGGATGGTTGGAGGAGGAGGCAGTCGGTCATTGTGGTGTTGTAGAGCCGAGCTGTTGGCTGACGGCCCAGGTTACACTGGCTGAAGGTGCTTTAGGTTTGAGCTACTTTATATACAGTCAGCTAGTTTAGTCCAGTGGTTCAACCTGAGGGGTCGGGCCCCTCCAGAGGTCACCAGATAAATCTGAGGGGTCGTCACATGATTCACAGCAGAGAAAAGAAGAAAAAGCAAAGTTCTGATACACAAATCTGAGCAGTAACTTTTTGAACTTTTCTATCACCTTTGCTTTTTGTGAAATATTAGATTTTCCCTCTTTGCACCTCAAACAGGTTTTGAGATGAAACCACGTGAGAGGTTCAGAGGAGAAATGTCTCTTTAGTGGAGCTGAGACATCTGAAACACGATGAAGAGACTCAAATACAAACTGATTTATTGTAACGACTCAAATGTAAAATTTCAATCTGAAAAGTAACTAAAGCTGTCAAACATATGTGGAACATTATTTCTCTCTTAGATGTTGTTGAGTAGAAGAAGCAAAAAACCAGAAATACTCAAGTAAAGAACAAATATCCCAAAATACTTAGTTACTTTCCATCTCTGTTTTTCAGAGTTAAACAACATCTGTAACTGAGACTCACAGACGCACTGAGCAGCCAATCAGACCTCGGTTAGTTCATTATAGAGGCTGAATGATGACATCACCTGTGTGTGTGTGTGTGTGTGTGTGTGTGTGTGTGTGTGTGTGTGTGTGTGTGTGTGTGTGTGTGTGTCATGGCTGGTTGGTCTTGGCTTCAGCCTCAGTCAGAGGACAATGCAGCCTGTGTTCAGGGACCAGCTGACACCAAACACACACACGTTCATACTTCTACACTTGTGAGGACCCTCTTTGACTTTCTCTGTCTCTGAACTCTAATCTTCAGTCTAAAACAGCCTTCTGAAGAATCAGTGACCGAACAAAGAATCCACTCATTCCGAAACTGTTCTGACTTTCTAAGGTTCAGTTTTGTTGTCACCTGCACAGCAACCAACAAAAATCCTTTCTTAGACAACGTGTCTGTACATGATGTCACTGACATAAGATAGACAGGGTGGCCATGGGTCTGGAAAGTACTTGGAAGCGCTTGGATTTAGCCTTCAGGAATCTCTGAGTTTGAGCCTCGTGTTCAGGCTGTAATGGCGTCCGTCTGTTTGTCTTCAGCCGACCCTCAACACAAAACATCTTGACTTTTTAAAATTTGTCGAGACTTCGAAAACATATGACCAACAAAAATAATTAGTTTCTACTTTTCCAAAATGTCCGCACTTTCAAAAACAGTCCTCCATTTTTATAAAAACCTAAGATATTGTCCTGAATATAATTTGACCTGATTATCAGATGGATCATCTCTTGCTTTGGATAAAGGCTTTTTGAAAATGAAAAGCACTGAATAGAAACAGATACACTCTATTTAGCATCATTTAAATGTGCCGTCACATCTGGATGAAAACACAGCAAATCAAAAAAACAATTACAGGTTTCAATTGTGTAAATGACAGAGCAGTAAATCCGCCTTATATTCGTCCTCTGTCCATGTAAAAAGAAAATCAGCATGAGTGAAAAGCAGAAACAATCTGAGGCTCTGACTCAAGTGTTTGACCTCAGAGTGAAACCAAGCCTTCAACAATTTTCACAAAATAAAATGATTCAACTTTTATCACAAATCTTCAGTGTCTTCTCTCTCTCTCTCTCTCTCTCTCTCTCTCTCTCTCTCTCTCTCTCTCTCTCTCTCTCTCTTCCCTCTATATCTCTCGCCCAAGGGCATGTCGGTCCAGTGTTCCTGCCAAAGTGTTTCCTGTTACTGACTCTCCAGCTGTCAGAGTTGAGTGAAAGATGGTTGGAGGCAATAAGAGAAGAGCTGATCTGATCTGTCTGTCTGGACTCTGGCTGATAGTTTCCACTAAAAACTGACACCTTTAAAATGTGAGCGGTGTCATACACAAAAAGTGTGTTTTCTCCAAAGATTTTGTTCTTATCTGAATGGAAAAAGCTCTGAAATACATGTTGAGCATTGGAGAAACAATAAAAATTCAGTTCTTTCCACACTAAAGCAGAAATATACTCATCAATTCTTTTATCAATTAGAATTGATCAGACTGTATCAGATCCATCATGCTGGAGCGAAATGACACTGAGGGACTAATGGACACTATAGATCATCAAAATGTCGTAGCGACCGCTCAGGTTAACAATGAACTTTTAATTGAATTTTATAAAATATGCAGTTGAATAAATTTCCCCGGTTTGTAGAGCAGGTCGTCTGCAGGGTCACTGCTTTCATCCTCCATCGGTGTGTCGGTCTGTCTGTGTGATCGAGAGTTTACGATCTTACACTGATCCGTGTAAAGGTTCCCGGTGGACTTTTGGACCTCCAGCAGCACCATGGAGCGGTTTTTCTATGAGTGGTTCCTCCTTTTGATTGTTGCACAAAGGTGACGCGATCCTGCCGATGGTTTCACTGCCGATGGTTTCACTCTGTTCCGCTGACGGATGAGTGGCAGCAACGCACCACTAACGGCTTTGCAAAGGTTTATGAGGAAGAAAATGCATCCACCATATTTGTTAGAGCTCAAAGATTCACACAGTGAGTTTTGGTGAGAAACACTGAATGTAAACACAAGCTGAGGTAAGGAGACCTTCTCTGTCATAAAAGTAATACGGGTTAGTCAACGATGGCGTTCAAGGTTAAACGAAACCATTTACTGTCGACAGGAAGGAAGTGAACAGCAGTCCAGTCCAGTCTGTCCATCCGTCCATCCATCCATCCGTCCGTCCGTCCATCCATCCATCCATAAGTCCATCCGTCCGTCCATCCATCCGTACGTCCGTCCGTCTGTCCATCCATCCATCTGTCCATCCATCCATCCATCCATCCATCTGTCCGTCCGTCCATATCTGTCCGTCCGTCCATCCACCCATCCATCCATGCGTCCATCCACCCATCCATCCATGCGTCCATCCACCCATCCATCCATCCGTCCGTCCATCCACCCATCCATCCATCTGTCCGTCCATTCGTCCATCCATCCATCCACCCATTCTCCTTCTGGGGACTTGGTCGCTCCACTATAACGTATCTTGACTTCCTCATTTGCTTGCAGTGGACAAGAGCCATGATTCCTACAACCACCAGAGGGCGCTGTTTGTTGAACATAAACAAATAAAACAAATCTTTGGGCCCTTGATGAAACAAAAGATGTTTGGTGTTCTGACTCGCAGTCGGTGCACCAGTTCAGGACTCAGGACCAGTCAAGTTCTTCCACACCAAACTGGGAAAAGTTGATGTGAAGTTAAAGGAACACTTTCATTTTTGTTGTGTAAATTCAGTTCAATTTCACTTCATTTTTATTTGTATAGCGCCAAATCAGTATCATATAAAGTGTCATTGAATGCTGGGGGATTAAGATTTGACCATGAACAACAGACCCACACCAAACTTATGTAGACGGGAGTGTTCGTATACTTTTGTCCTTCAAGTGTATGTTCATCATGAGGAAATGGAAAAAGTACGCAAAGTTTTTTGTTCATATCATCAGACCTCAGAGACCCTGAAAGGTCTCGTGTTTATAATAAAAATGTAAAGTCTAAAGTTCAAAAAACACAAAAATACTTCAGTTGTAAAATCATCCAGAGTTTCATTCTCACTGACATCATGAAGGTCTTAAAAACTTTGTGTAGACACTCTGCAGCCTACGTATAAAAAAACAACCCTCCATTGTTTCTGTGCACAAAAAACAACCATGGAAGCATTTCACTACTTTTGGCAAAGTACATTTTTAATTTCTTTATTTTTTCCTCTCACACTTTCTCCTACGTTTCTGATATCTCCACTTCTTGACAGCAGAGGCCTTTCTTTTTCCGGAGGATCTTGTAGGAGTGGAGGACTTGAGTTCTGACTCCTCACCACCTGTAGCCATGTTGTTCAGTCTAAAAATACAGCGCAGCTTTGTTCTGACAGCCTGAAACTTGGCAACGCAGCTCGTACTGCAGCGCGGGCGATGCCCAGGGTTCAGCACAGGGGAATTCACAAAATGTACATCCGCTCGAACCAGGAGAGGGTTTGATAGTTGGTATATGAATCTCTGAGGGGTTTGGATTCTGGCAGGACCCGGTCGTCCTTCTGGTTGCTCTGGTTAAACAGACGCGGCGGAGACGAGGGCTGTTTGTGGAGTTGCTCTGTTTCTGTTGTGAACAGGACAAACTCCTGTCAAAGTTCTCCCTCTGTGTTTGTTGATGAAGTTAGAGGATAATTAATACCTCCACACTTCTTCTCTTATTTTTAAACTTGTTCTAAACGTCTTAAAGACAGAGCAGATGGAAGCACACTCATGTTACAGTACAATAATAATCTCAGTTAATTATGTGTAAAATAGAGTCTGTGGTCAATTGATGCAATT
>JAFREQ010000020.1:775000-797500 GCA_025331565.1 Holacanthus passer | reverse complement strand
AGTACTCTGCTGTACTCTGCTGTACTCTGCTGTACTCTGCTGTACTCTGCTGTACTCTGTTGTACTCTGCCGTACTCTGTTGTACTCTGTTGTACTCTGCAGTACTCTGCTGTACTCTGCTGTACTCTGCCGTACTCTGTTGTACTCTGCAGTACTCTGCAGTGCTCTGCTGTACTCTGTTGTACTCTGCAGTACTCTGCAGTACTCTGCTGTGGTACTTTCCGTCCTCCTGCTGTATCGGCCGTGGTCGTCCTCTGCGCCGCTGCTGTTTTATTTCCTGTTTTATATGCAGCCCATTTGGCTGAAGAGGGTTTTTCACAGCCCACAGGTCTCTGATGGGTTTCCATAAAGACAGCCGGGTCGGCGCTGTCACTTCACCGCCGGATCGTTTTCTGTCACGCCAGCCCGCTGACCAGAGAGAGACCCCCGTTACACATCCACACCTCGTTAACTTTTAGAGGTCATATGTAGACGACGGCTGCAGGAACGAGCTGCCGCCGCTGTACTTACAGGCTGCCATCACATTATTCTCATCTGCTTTGTGCAGATAAAGAGCTGCTGCGACCACAGTTCAAACCGATTACAGCACGAACACCAGAGAAAAAGCGCCAGCTTTACAGTCAGCAAACAGAAACAGCAGCCGTCCACTTCACTGCCACTTTCAGTTTTACTCTCGTTGTTGTAAAAGAAAGGTCTGCTGTCGACTCACGCGGGTCGTTCCATCCGTGTGCTGCTGAATGGGAAGAAGTTTGACTTTTTGTTTTGTTCACTGCAAATCTTATTGTTTACTTTAATGAATACTATCCACTTTCGAAACAAAGCCCATTGAGGACATTTGAACAATATTTAAAACCTGAGCCTGATTTGTGGCCTGATTGGACAAAACCTCATCAGTCATCGTTGCGAGCTGTTTGACCGAATGGCTGATGTCACACAGGTGCTGACGTCTGTCCTCCGTCAGTCCACACACACAAACTAGAAGCCACGTTAACTTCCACTTGAATACTCAGCTACTGGAGCAGAAGTTTGGTAAAAAGAAAAGAAAAACAGAACTTCACTGTTTTAACTTGATGCAGACGATAACGTGGGACTCTGACCTCTGACTTTAGCGCCACCAACAGGTCAAAGTTTCCACTTGTTCGTCAGGTAATGAGCCAGTTTTCTTCAGCCTCCAGACTGAACGTTGAGATTAAAGCTCAAACAGCATGTTAACGTACTGAACTCATTCCACTGACAAACAAACGTGAGTGTGACTCTAACTGAACACACGCTGATCATTTCATACCGTTTCTTTGGTTTTGAACTGTTGGTTGAGCAAAACAAAAACTGACACTTTGGGTTGAGGGAAATGAAACCGGGCCTTTTTTCATTCTTTCAGATCACAGCATGAACCGGATCACCTGAGGTTTGCTCTAACTGCTCCCATCACGTGATCCTGATCCAGATCACGTCAATACCAGATCGAATCTAAAACATAAGAGCTAATCACCGACTGTCATTTATCAACATCAGTTCTCATTTGTTAACATTTGTTGAGTCAAACCAGCGCAGATGCCGACGGCAGCTGCACGATCCGACAGACAGTTTGTGAGCTGAACCGACCGCCGCCTGGCTGAGACGCTGCAGAGTCTGAACCGGCCGACTCGTCATCTTTACTGTCCTCATCGCCTAATGGCAGAGATATTAAATGACAACGTCTTTAAATCTTATGAATATGAGGCCAGGCAGTCACGGCCAATACACATCAGTCTGCGGAACATCCTGTTAGCGTTATGAGCTCTCTGCTGCTGCCGCCGTCTGCTCCTCACCTCCATTATATGGTCGTGATGGGCCGGCTTCCCGGGCCCAAATTAAAAGAAGAGGAACAGAGTCCTTGACGATGAGGCTTCGTCGATGGAAATTAGCCTAAGTGTTGTCATTAATATTTCCCTGCGCGGGCTAATGTCTGCATCGTAATGTTAAGAACAGGATATCCCCTCAGTATCTGCTGAGGGAGGCTCTTTGGGGAGTTGGAGAAAACCTTTATGTGTTCAGAGATGAAGGCTAATGTTCAAAGTAAGTCAAGTTTTAGATTTAGTGTGAGCTGCGGTTTTACAGTTTCGTTTCTGAGGAGACGAGCTGAAGGCAGACTTCAGACTGACTCTTTTCATTTACCTGCGAATCGGGTTGTCCAAAAAATCTAAAGGCCGCTGATCCACTGGACTGATGACAGAATGGATTTTCTCTTCTTTCTTATCTTTCAGACTTTTTCACACGTTAGTTGTCAAATCTCGTCTGGCTCAGCGTCACAGGCGTATTCTTCATGCTTTTAATGGTTAAAGTGGGAAAACCAGTTTTACACACAAACCCGATGTTTGATCGTCATCAGTATTTTTCAGCCACTGTTTTGTTGCTGTGACCTTTGACCTTCTGACTGTTGGTGAACGTCGTTGCTCTGTGTTGTGTCTTTCAGGGTTTTGGTGACGGCTCCATCCTGCCAGAAGACCTTCAACAAGAAGAAGAAGAGGAGGAGGAGGAGGAGGAGGAGGAGGAGCCGGAGCTGATTCTGGATGGAGGTCTGCCTCGCTACGCCTCCTTGTCTCGGACCTCCGACCTGCTGCGTGAGGAGGAGGGCAGGGAGATGGCCGTGGACGAGGAGGTGGAGGGAGAGAAGGAGGAGGAGGTGAAGATGCAGGAGAAAGTCGAGGAGAGCGCGGGCTCCCTCCCCAGGAAACCTCCTCCATCATGGGAGGAGTGGAAGCTCACTTCCTCCAGCCAGGCCAGAGGAGCAGAGGAGGTGAGGGGGTGGAGCTCAGCGTTCAGACCAATCCAAAACAAGAATATATCAGAAAGTAGCGACGTCAACTGCGGCGACATCCAGGTCGTAGATCAGAGACAGACTTTTATTTCTAATGGCTGGAACCATGAAGTGACTTCAATGATAGTTCCCAATTAATTCTCTGTCAATTGACACATTGATTAATCGACCGATGGTTTTCAGCTGCACGTGTATAAACTGCTGGGATGTTTAAGTTATAATAAAACATATTATATGTTTGAGTGTAAGAAGATTGAACAGTAACTAAAGCTGTCAGATAAATGTAGTGACGTAAAAGTAACTCCAATATAGTGGAGGAGAAAGAGAAAACAAAATATTCAAGTAAATTACTGGTAATTCAAGGTAAAGTACTGCACCTCCAATTTGTAAGTACCTGAGTAAATGTACTTAATTACATTTCACTACTGGTTTTCATTAATTCCAGTCGTTTCTACTTTGATTAATGCTGTTTTTCTCTCATACTGTATTTGAATGTGACATTTTTGTGAGTCTTAGTTTGTGTGTTTTCTCCTTTCAGACCTGGAGGAGAGAGAATCAGGAGGAGCTCAGAGAGCGAGAGGAGGAAGACCTGCAGAGATCAGACCGTGAAAGCATCGTGTCTGTAGGAAATGTGGATCTGGGTGAGAAACGGAATCTGGATCTTTATCAGCTCCTTTAAAGTCATAGATGTTCACTGAGAGATCTGTTCCAGGCCGGAGGAGTGAAGGTCATATTCTTTGTAAGACTGTGGTGATTTTGAAGAAGCCATGAGATGTGGTCAAAAGACCTGCTAATAGCGACAGGAAGTGAGAGCAGCTCCACTTTTACCTCAAATAAACAGTTGATAGAATGAAACACACGAAGATCAAAACATCGTCTTCTTTTGATCTCTAATAACTGATTTCATGATCATAGAAAAAGGTTTTTGTCAATTCAGAGCATCAGGATGCTTTTTGCTGACCACAGAATAATTATGTTGAGATCACAAGACAACAAAGTGTTGGAGATAATTACGTGATTGTACATTGATAAAATAACACCACATGTTGACTCACAGCCAATCATCAGGCCACGCTGAATCCTGTCTGTGTGACGACTGGTGTGTGTTTCATAAAAAAAGATCTGAGACGCGAACAGAGGAGATATGTGTGAAACTGACTTTACTAACTTCCTGTGTGTGTGTGTGTGTGTGTGTGTGTGTTTGTGTTTTCCAGACTCCAGAGACAGTGAAGCCGACTCTGAACTCACTCTGACAGACACCGACACAGAGTCAGTATCTCTCTCTCCGTCTCCTCCGTCTCCTCCTTACTTTTCCTCCGTCACCTTCCTTTGTCTCTTTCTCCTCTTTATTGTCTCCTGTGTCTCCTCTCTGTCATCTTTCTCTTCTCCTCCACTCTGGTTGTTTCACAGCCCTGTGTCGCCCCCTTCTGGTGGAACTCATCGTTTGTTTCTGTCAGTCTGGTTTTATTTGATGAATGTATAAATTAAACTCTTCACTCTATATTTTAATATGTAAAACTGAACATTTTCAACACTGGCAGAGTCTAAATACTCAAAGACACAACATCTTTATGTCTTATCTTTGTTTGTAAGGTTTTTAGTCACACAAGCCCTGTTTCTGTTGTTTCTGACATATTTTTGTGGCTGCACGTCTCAATCTGAAAGCGATATTCTGGATTTGATGTGCATCATTTTGGAGACGTTTCCCTAAAAGTCACTCTTGATAGATTAATTATCAATGGAAACATCTGGATCTCCAATAACTATTTCAATAATCTGACTGACTGATCCAGTGAGAGGATCATAAATATTAACCTTCACCCTTTTCCTTGATATCATGAACTTGATGACACAGTTTACACCAACAGGAATGTGTCCGTAGACTTTGATGAGTGAAACAGATTGATGGAAAATGTTTTTGGTGTTTTCTTTCTGTGGAGGTCTGTCAGGATGATTGACATAGAGAAGAGGAAGAGGCGGAGCCAGGGAGGACCCTCTCTACCAATCAGAGGAGGCCACGGGTAGGAGACCTGCTTCAGCTCTAGCTAGTCAGAAACAACCACTGCAGAGGCCTGGAACTGACTGTGTGTGTGTGTGTGTGTGTGTGTGTGTGTGTGTGTGTGTGTGTGTGTGTGTGTGTGTGTGTGTGTGTGTGTGTGTGTGTGTGTGATCACAGTGACCTTCCTGAACGAGAGGAGGGGGAGGGAGAGGAAACTCCTGCCTTCAGTCACTGGGGACCCCCACGCAGGTAAAAAAAAACCTCCCAGTGATCCAGGTGACCCAAGAGATGGCGTGGTGTCATTACTGAGATGAATCTACAGAAATGTGAAGGATTATTAATGTTTGTGTCTCCTGTGTTACCGTGGTTACATGACTGACTGTCAGGGTGAGCACATGGGGGGTAATAAACGGTCTCTCTGCCCCGCAGGGTGGAGGTGTGGCCTGAGGAGGGTCAGTCTTTGGGTCTGAGCATCGTGGGAGGTCGTCATGTCATCAAGCGCCTGAGGAACGGAGAGGAGCTGAAGGGAATCTTCATCAAACAGGTTTTACCAAACAGTCCAGCTGCCAAAACACAGTGTCTGAAGACCGGAGACAAGATCCTGGAGGTAGGGCTTGGTCTAATTCCTGGTCTCCAGCTACAGCACATGCTCCTCAGTTTTTAAATGATGTCCAGAGATTGTTTCGTCACAATGTGCGTCTGTCTCTGATGCGGCTCTGGTCATGCTCTGAAGTCACCTGTTGGTGTCACTGTTGGTTCTGTTGGCTTTGTTTGGCTTTAGGTCTTTCTGTCCCTGCAGTTTCCCAGGTGAAGGTGAACAGACTCACCTTTGTGTGTTTTCATGTTCATCAAGCAGCAGCAAGTTGGAAAATAACTCAACGGCAGCATCACTGTCTAAATTTCTCATCTTAATCCTAAATTATGGATTTTAAAACTTGTTTTTCAGTGAAATTACTTTTTTTAACTGTCCAACTTTCAAACCTCATCAAAGATTCTTCACAAGAGAATCATAAGGCTTTAGATCTGATGCATAATATTTATTTTTGATTTTCAGCAGGTGACTGAGTGTTTGGTTTCGTATCTCAACATTGTCTGTGTGTGTGTGTGTGTCTGTGTGTGTGTGTCTGTGTGTGTGTGTGTCTGTGTGTGTGTGTCTGTGTGTGTGTGTGTGTCTGTGTGTGTGTGTGTGTGTGTGTGTGTGTGTGTGTGTGTGTGTGTGTGTGTGTGTGTGTGTGTGTGTGTGTGTGTGTGTGTGTGTGTGTGTGTGTGTGTGTGTGTCTGTGTGTGTGTGTGTGTGTGTGTGTGTGTGTGTGTGTGTGTGTGTGTGTGTGTGTGTGTGTGTGTGTGTGTCTGTGTGTGTACAGGTGTCCGGTGTCGACCTACAAGCTGCCAGTCACGAGGAGGCGGTCAGTGCCATCAAATCCGCTCCGAGTCCCGTTGTCTTCATCGTCCAGAGTCTGTCAGCTACTCCACGGGTACTAACACACACACTGAAGCCCCATTTAGACAGAATGAACAAGACCGGAGGAGAAACATTCACTGAGCTCCTCAGTGAGTTAATGAGGACGTCATTCTAACCCTGGTGAAGTTACACTGGTCTGTAACATGAAACACTTCCTGAGGACATCGGTATCTGCGAGGTCCATCCAGAGTAAACTTGACAGTCAGAGGAAAAGACACCGCAGAACTTCCTGAAAATCCGCCTCTTATTAACTTTTCTTCAGCATCACAGTGATCAAAGTGATGAATGGAGACAGTTTGACTAAATGTGAAGAAATATACTAAATATAATAATAATAAAAATAGCTGAAAAACTAAATATAAAAACAAAAATAACAGGAAGCTGTAAAGAGCAGCAGTGACCTGCAGCTGTAACATGACAACAGAACATGTAATGAACTTTTACAGGCTCTGGATCTGTTGTCATATTGGTTCCCAGATAGGCCTTTAAGTTGCTGTTAGCGTGTTTCATTCAATCAGATAAGCAACAACATGTTTCTCTTCTTCCATTTTCACACAAATTCAAATTTCACTTTGAGCTGATTTAAAAATCAAGTAGAAGAAAAAGGTCAGAGATCCACTTTGAAATACAAGAATGTCAGTACAGACAGGATTTAAATGAGAGGAGGAGCAGCCGGTTCACAGAGGAGCTCATTGTGTCTGTAATTATTACTGAGGTGCAGCTGAAAATGACCCATATGGATTAAAACCACTGAGCAGCAGCTGATGTAAAAATCCTCCCACCTCCCTTCAGGCAGAAATCCAGTGTGAGTGGGGTTTAACACACTGAGAGCTCACACTGTGTCAGATACACTGTGAACACTTCATGTTACTGTGATACACACTCAAGTCTCACAATGTGTGTGTGTGTGTGTGTGTTTCAGCCTGTGTCTCTAACAGCTCCCAGCTACAGTAAACACAGAGCAAAGAGGACAGACTCTCCGGTAAGAACAGGAACTGCCCCACGTTTGCTTTCATACCAGACGGACGTTGGTAGCGTTTTCCTCTAAACCTCCTCGAGCTCTGAGGAAAGATGGAGGGATGTCAGCACACCTCCTCTCTCCTCTTCTCCACCTTCACATTCTGCAAACACTAAACAAAAACAGGCTGATGTTGTTTGAGACTGTAAGTCCTGTAGAGTCCAGCAGAGGGCAGCACAACCCCATCACCCTGGACTGAAGGGACTGTTAAACATCCAGTGTAGATTTGCCATCAAACAGAAACTAACAACACAAACTGACAGTTTGACTTTGGTCCTGATGTTCTGTGAAGGTCGAGACGCCTCCAGTCGCAGACAGTTAGTTAGTTAGTTTGTTTGTTTCCTCCTTTACAGCAACCAGCTGCAGCCCCGCCCCCTCTGAGACAGCCCCCGCCCTACAGACCTCCCAACCAATCAGAGCCGGAGCTGAACTCTGACCTGGAGCAGGCTAAAGGTCAGCAACACACACACACAGATACACACAGATACACACAGATACACACACACACACAAGCAGCTCTGCAGCAGCTTCACACTGACGGACAGGAGTTACAACGAATCAATTCAATTCAGTTTTATTTGTAAAGCACCAAATCACAACAAAAGTCATCTCAAGGCTTTGCATACAGAGACCAAACTCTTTATAGTCAATTAAGAATCATTACTACAACAAGTTACAACGAATCATTACTCTCTTCAACGTCCACTCTGACTGTGTATTACTGCGGTCCAGCTGTGTGTGTTACTGCGGTCCAGCTGTGTATTACTGCAGTCCAGCTGTGCGTTACTGCGGTCCAGCTGTGCGTTACTGCGGTCCAGCTGTGTATTACTGCGGTCCAGCTGTGCGTTACTGCGGTCCAGCTGTGTGTTACTGCGGTCCAGCTGTGCGTTACTGCGGTCCAGCTGTGCGTTACTGCAGTCCAGCTGTGTATTACTGCGGTCCAGCTGTGCGTTACTGCGGTCCAGCTGTGTGTGTTACTGCGGTCCAGCTGTGTGTGTTACTGCGGTCCAGCTGTGCGTTACTGCAGTCCAGCTGTGTATTACTGCGGTCCAGCTGTGTGTTACTGCAGTCCAGCTGTGTGTTACTGCGGTCCAGCTGTGTGTGTTACTGCGGTCCAGCTGTGTATTACTGCGGTCCAGCTGTGTGTTACTGCGGTCCAGCTGTGTGTGTTACTGCGGTCCAGCTGTGTATTACTGCGGTCCAGCTGTGTGTTACTGCGGTCCAGCTGTGCGTTACTGCGGTCCAGCTGTGTATTACTGCGGTCCAGCTGTGTGTTACTGCGGTCCAGCTGTGTGTGTTACTGCGGTCCAGCTGTGTATTACTGCGGTCCAGCTGTGTGTGTTACTGCGGTCCAGCTGTGTGTTACTGCGGTCCAGCTGTGTGTGTTACTGCGGTCCAGCTGTGCGTTACTGCGGTCCAGCTGTGTAGTACTGCGGTCCAGCTGTGTGTGTTACTGCGGTCCAGCTGTGTGTGTTACTGCGGTCCAGCTGTGCGTTACTGCGGTCCAGCTGTGTAGTACTGCGGTCCAGCTGTGTGTGTTACTGCGGTCCAGCTGTGTGTGTTACTGCGGTCCAGCTGTGTGTGTTACTGCGGTCCAGCTGTGTGTGTTACTGCGGTCCAGCTGTGCGTTACTGCGGTCCAGCTGTGCGTTAATTATTATACGTATATCTTTAATTAAACATTTGTGTTCAGTTTGTTTAGATGAGAGCAGCTAAATCAGACCATAAATAAGTACAATTTTGTGGCACTTGTACTTTACATTAGTATAGATTATTAAAACTAAATATAATCAACAAATAAATGGTGATGTGTTGTTACAGATGAAACGACCATCAGGAAATAAAGTCATTCAAATGAGCTCCATCTTCACCAGCTGCAACATGAAAGTGATCAACACATGAACAATCAATGATTATAATCCAATGATAGAAAACATAATATATTATTCTGAAAATGGGCCATTCTGCATAATGAGTACTTTTACTTTTAGCACTTTAAGTATATTTTCATGCTGATACTTTTATGTCAGTAAAGGTTTGAATGCAGGACTTGTTTATAGTATTTCTATGCTGTGGTATTACTACTCTTAAGTAAAAGTTCTTAGTACTTCATCCACCTAAACGTTATTTAACTCATGTACTTCAGTGTATTAAATAGTAAATTCAGACAGACAGACATCAGGCTAAACAGATCATTCCTATAATCTGTTGTTGCTTCTGTAGTTACTGCGTTGGGCCTCTGTGGGGCAGTATCGCTCAATTATTATTTCAGGCATTAACGTAAAGAAATATGGCTGAAGAACGAATGAATGAGTGAAAATGTGGCTCCAGGAAAAGGTCAGTCTTTGGTGAGTTTGTTCTTACTGTGACTGTATTCAACACTGCAGCCTCTGGGGGGCGCTCATAGTCCTCGAGACTGTTCAAACACAAACATTATCTCGTCTCATAACTGTGACGTTGAAAAATGAGCAGCTGAGTTTCCTCTGCTGGATGGAAGAAAATGAGCAGCAGGTTAATGAGAGTCTGCAGCGTTTCGACTAAAACCAACTCATTAATAAACACTTAACTTGATGTGTCGTCTGAAAGCCTCACACACACACACACACACACACACACACACACACACACACACAGTTTGATTTATTTGTACCTTCCACAATGCAGCCGTCTCTTCTTCTTCTTCTTCTTCAGACAGAGAGAGAGACAGACAGAGAGAGACAGACAGAGAGAGAGAGACAGACAGAGTTCTGTTTGGTTAGTAAACACACACAAGCTGTGTGTGTGTGTGTGCGTGTGTGTGTGTGCGTGTGTGTGTGTCTGCGTCAATGACTCTGTAATTACTGTCAGTTTTTCTGCTCTGGTGAAGCTCGTTCTTCTCGTCTGTCTCTGAATCTGCACATCAGATTTGATGATATGAGAAAAATATTGAATAACACAAATCTGATCCTGGAAACGTGTCAGATTCAACATGATTTATTTCACTGTCAGAAAAAACAAACCTGTTAACTCGTGTTTCTCCTTCATTCAGTTCCTCATTAGTATGAAGAGTTGGTGTCTGTGTTTAGTTCAAATCACTTGATCCATTAGAGCGTTAAACAACTGTGACAGCACCTTCTTGTGTGTGTGTGTGTGTGTGTGTGTGTGTGTGTGTGTGTGTGTGTGTGTGTGTGTGTGTGTGTGTGTGTGTGTGTGTGAGAGAACCAAATCTTGAAGCCCTTTTCCAGACGACTTGCTCCATGTGTGTATGCAGTGTCAGACAGTCTCCCCCTGGTGGCCAGTTGTTGCTCTGCACTTCAGTCAGACAGACCGTCGACATGTTATCTGGGTTAGACTTAGAGATGTTAGAGAGGTTTTACACCTCAAACAACTTTTAAGTGGGTCGCTGCACGTCTCAGCAGACACACACACACACACACACACACACGCACACACACACACATTAATTGACGTCCCCACAGTGTTGAGTGGGGAGAATAAAACTGAACCATTTTTTCCTCCAAATATCCTTCAGTTCTGAATTTGTTTTCCTGTCCAGAAAATCCGAAGTGACCTGAGATCATCAGTGGTTCAATTAGGCTCTAAATATTCTGTGAACCTGTTTTTCTTTGGGCGTCTGCAGTCGACTCAGTTCGGTTCAGCTGGTCACATTATCGTGTTCTTGACTCAGCTTCCAGTTTGTTTTACCGATGACTCGTGGTTTCTTATGTTCTTCAACTGTGGCTCAGTGGATTAGCTCAGTGGCTTCAGGTTTTTCAGTTTACGTCAGTGTGTTAATGTGTGTGTTTCTGTCTTTGCAGGCCTGGTTTGAACCAGCAGTCCCTCCGTCCCGTCCCGTCCCTCCGTCCCGTCCGTAGGCCTGTTACAGACTGGAGGACGTCTTTGTTTGCTTTTATTCCATGTGCCTCTCTTCTGTCTGTCTTGCTCTGGGTTGCTGGGCTTTCCTCGCTGCCTCTGCCTCCCTCTGGTCTGGGTGCGTTTGGTTTGGTTTGGTGCGTTTGAAGCGGGCGGACGGGGCTGTGAGGGTTTTTTTCCTGGCTGCTGGTTGGACGGTTTTGTCATTTGTGGGAGGAGCTTATTGGCTGCTGGTCTTCGTGGTGTTTGGTCTTTATAAGCAGCTGTTTGGTGGAAGATTTTTCCTCTGACTGGATTTATTTTAAAATCAACATCTGTCCTGTTGAATCTGAAGATCTTAAGAGAACAGAAATGATCTGATGTACTTTTGAGACCTGGGTGGAAACAACGTCTGTACCAATTCGTTACCAAATTTCCTTGGATGGATTAGAAGAATTTGAGCTGTAGCAAATACAAATAATGAAAAACTGCAGTTTTATAAATGTCCAATTTAAACTGGATTTACTGATGTGACCTGCTGATCTCTTGAGATTTAGGACGTAACGTTCCACGTCTGTGTTTGAAAGTTTGTATTTTAGTTTTATTTACTGAACAAATCCCTGATGAACAGTTTTAAAACCATAACTGCCAATAAAAACTGAGCAGAGGAGCTGGATTTACAGCCTCCAGTAAATAAACATGAGACATTAATAAGTGAATTATAACCCAGTTTATCAGGTTATTGATTAACACAGGATTAATATCATCAGGTCAAATGTGTTCTGTGATTTGTGGTGGAAATGTTAATGTAGAGATCAACTGTGTGCGAATCCTTTAAAAGATTTTTAATAAATACATGAAATGAAATACGCTGTCTTCCATTTTTAAATTAAAGGAATAAGTCTTGTGTTTGTTGTTCAGGCAGAGCTGAAGCTGAACAAATAGAATTTGCTGCTAATTATAAAAAAGATCCAAATACGAATAAAACTAAAGTCTCCGACAGATTTATTACACATTGATATTATAAGTCGAGCTTCTCGTCTGTAGCCTGAACTTGTTTTGGATGTTTTTGAGAAGGAATATTCTCCTGTATGTTTTTGTGAGCAGGAGGCTGAGACGTGCTCCCTCACAGTCTTTGTCCCTGTTAAAGGTTAAAGGTTAGACAAAGCCACGCGTCTTGTTGAGGTTTCTGATTTATTAGTTGTTAGTTGATGGAAAACAACAGACATATCCATGAAACGTGTGAGACTGAAATCAAGGACAGTTTCTTTCTGGTGGCTTTTGTTTTTCCTGCAGTCTCTCGGGAGTTTGACTCGTTGCCGTCGGCCTGTGGAACGTGAGCGGAGTCGCTGCTCGTGTCTGATGCCAGAGTTTTGGTGACGGTGCTGATCTTTGCTGCTCGTCTCTCGGGCCGTCCCGCTGCCTCTTCTTCTCTTTCGGCTTGTTGTCTCATTTCTGTTGCTGGTGAAAAATCGTATTGGCTGCTGCAACAATAATAAATGATTCAATTCAATTCCAAATGCTGTTTCAGGTTGTTTTTCTGCGGCAGAGTGAATCTGTAATGTCTCTCTCTCAGCTTCACTGCGCTGACGAGTGAACGCTGCGTCTTTCTCTTTATATGAAATAATGTCAGCGACACAGTTTGATCACACAAACAAACAGAAGAACAGGTCTGAGGTAATGTTTCTTCACTTCATCTGTCGGTTTATCTTTCTGTTTGCTTTTAATATGTGAATGGCATCAGAGATCAGGGTTCATTAAAATGATGACCCCACTAACCAGTGAGATGAAATGTATGAATGTAACTGTGAGGGTGTGTCCTCTGTATGGACGCCTCGCTGGGACGTCTCCACAAGTCATTAGGATTCATTATCTGACAGCAGCAGGACTTAAAGAGACTGAAAGAAGAGAAACAAACAATGTGAGAATAAAACCTGAAAGTGTGTGTGTGTGTGTGTGTGTGTGTGTGTGTGTGTGTGTGTGTGTGTGTTGATCATTTGCTCTGGAGGTTTTGTTCTGCTGCTCACACACTGATGGATGATTGACAGCTCACTGAAAAAGAGGCAGAGATGTTTTTTTAAGTTTAAAAGAAGAATAAGAGACGTGTGTGTGTGTGTGTGTGTGTGTGTGTGTGTGTGTGTGTGTGTGTGTGTGTGTGTCTGTGTGGTGTCAGGTGAGGTGAACATCTTTCTCTCAGTCTGTTACTTCCTGCCGAGCTCCAGTCAGACTGATGGATGAACCTCGTCTGCTCTTCAGTTTCTCAACAGGATGTTCAGATGAAATGAAGCTGATGAACTTGAGTCTTGACGTCAGCTGACAGCGATGATTCTTAGATTTGTTTCATTTGAATAATTTTTCTAGGCTTGAGAGAAAGTATCCAGCATTCACAAGATCAAAACACACATTTAAGAAAAGTCAAGAAAAATATGTTTTTTTTATTTCTCATTTTCTGACCCACAGATTTTTCCTCTGGCTCTTGTTGGGGTCTCCGTCCTCAGGTTGAACTACTGACCAGACTTGACTTAAAGCTCCTCATCATTTTTCTGTGACCTCTCTCTTTGAACTCTCTTTAATATGATGACTTTTTTATTCCACAGTGTTTTACAGTATTTGTTTAACACCGAACATTTTGGGTTCTGCTACAAACGATTGCTCACTTTATGAAGGTATCAGTCAGAACCTCATCAGTGTGACGATCAACAGCACACACACACGCAGAGCCAGCTTATTATCTGTGTGTGTGTGTGTGTTGCACAAGCTGCTGGATTTCTCAGCTGTACTGTCCTTGACCTGATTGTTGTGGCCTTCTTCACACACACACACACACACACACACACACACACACACACACACACACTCACTCCTGCTCTCTGTGATTGCTTTAAAAAACTTCTTCAGACCCATTTTTACTGACAAACTTTCCCTGAAATGAGGCTGTAAGTTATTTCTCTGTGTATCGTCTCAGGGTTTGTGCTTTTGAGGTTGTCGGTTAGAATCCTAGTCTGATGACCTCTGACCCTCCAGCTGCCCCAGGATGTCAGACTACAACCTGCTTATTATTCTGCTTCAACACACACACACACACACACACACACACACACACACACACACACACACAGTCCCTTTTGAAGTTTATTAAAACCGCAGTCATCTCCCCCCTCAGGTGATGCAGGTGTCCTTGAGAGGAGGATGAGTCCCTGTTCTCTCTCTCTGGCCTTGTTTTCTGCAGTCGCTGCTGTACCTGTGTTTGTGCCGTCCTCAGGCTGCACTGGAGGCAGGACCAGACTCTGTGATGTCATGATGTCAGGACCAGACTCTGTGATGTCATGATCAGACTCTGTGATGTCATGAAGTCAGGACCAGACTCTGTGATGTCATGAAGTCAGGATCAGACTCTGTGATGTCATGATCCGACTCGGTGATGTCATGACGTCAGGATGCGACTCGGTGATGTCATGGCGTCAGGATCAGACTCTGTGATGTCATAATGTCAGGATCAGACTCGGTGATGTCATGACGTCAGGATGCGACTCGGTGATGTCAGCCTGATAATGTCTGGATCTGATATGATGTTGGGCTTTTTGGGCCGATGTCCGTCAGCTGGTTCACTGAAGTATCTCAAAAGACTGTTGGATGGATTGTGTTGAAATGCATGAACTTTGGTGACACTCTGTTTTTTTGTCTGTTCTCCTGCGTATGAAGCATGACTGTAAACTGGAGCTGCCGCTCACTCCACACTTCCTCTGTGGACACACTATTGGTCTTTGATGAAGTGGTGATTGACCAATCAGAGCACAGACAGCTCTTGGTCATTGGGTCAGGTGACGTCTGTCCTCACCCGTCACCTCTGTGCAGGTTTTGAAAGACGGAAGCTCTGATTGGCAGCAGTCCAACCTGTCGTGTCTCTCAGCCGAGTCACAGCGAGAGCGACTCTGTGACCGACTAATCTGAGGCTTCGCAGACAGAAATATCATGTCGACTGATGGTCGTGTCTGTCCAACACTTTGGTCCTGAGTGAGACGTCTTTCAGCTGCTGGTCTCATTTACATCAAATCTGCTGTCGAGGGTCTCAGTAAGATTAAGAATAAATTATTTTGGTCGCCTAATTATTATGTTCCTATACAACCAATTGTGGATTTTTGAACTTAATGTTAACCAGATTATATTTTTAACCACGTTAGCAGTCAGCTGTCAGCTGTCCATCCGTCCGTCCGTCCGTCCGTCTGTCTGTTCACCACCACGGTCCAGAACAACGATTGGATGTTTTACCATGAAAGTTGGTTCAGACATTCATGTTCCCCTGAGGATGAATCTTTCTGACTTTTCCTTCAGCACCATTATCAAGTTCACATTTGTGGTTGTCAGTTCAGGTGCAGGACGTGGTTCCAGTGGTGCTTTTGGTTAAATTTGAAAAACCCAACTGACCTGAAACATAAAACCAGATGTGTTCACTTTTTCAATATTTAACAGGAACCACCATCGTTCCAAAATCGAAACCAAAATGCTTCAGTCTCCCAAACCTGCAGTGAGAACAGGTGGGACGCAGGACGTGAACCCTGGTGTCAAAGTCCAGCTCCTCAGAGGACGAAGCCTTCTCCTTATTACATGATGTTGTCTTCGGCATTACCCTTTAACTCAGTTACACGTTCATGATTAAACAGGCAGATTTTCACCAAACTTCCTGATCGTGTTCATGCTCCTCGGTGGATGAAGCTTTTAGACTTTAATGACCCCGTGATCCGTCCTCTAGCGCCACCCTCAGGACAACCTTTGCAATTTGATCTCCTCGAGTGGTAACGCTGTAAAACTGCACCGATCATAACCTACATTTTCAGTCCTGTTGTTTCTGTGTTGAAGCTTCAATGAGCTGCAGCTTCTTTTCTCTTTGGTGTCAGTTTGTTTAAAGTTCTCTGTGAATATGAATCTATATTCACAGTCATTTCAAAGTTAATTAAATCAGATGAAACTTGATTGAGCCTGTGGGGAAACTGGGCTGAAGCGACAGTCGACAGTCGCAGGACGACGACGAGACAGAATATAAATAGACGCAGAGCAGAACCAGTTTCTGTCTCTGAAGAAAAACTGAAGAAGCATCTTTGAATATCTAGTTTTTAAATCAAGACCAGACTCATTTATGTTTTTTTAAGCCAAACTTAAAAACTGACAGTTTGATTTACAGCGTTTTACTCCTGAGAGACTCCTTTCTTCTTCCAGCTTTTCTTTTTCACTCCACTACTTCTCCCACCTCTCCTCGCTTCATTGTTTCTGCTTCTCCTCCTCCTCTTCCTCTTCCTCTTCCTCCTCCTTCTCCTCCTCTTCCTCCTTCTCCTCCTCTTCCTCCTCCTCCTCCTCCTCTTCCTCTTCCTCTTCCTCCTCCTCTCTGTATTTATCTGCAGCGGTTTATCTGCAGTATCTCTAAAACAGTCGAGCAGCTGCAGGTTTGAGCTTCCACTCTGAAAATTAATTTATATTCAGAGTCTCAGCTGCCTCATATTTTACACTTTTAATGTTTTTTTTTCCTCCATATTCTGGTCACTCCACAGACCCTCTTATCTTCAAAGCCTCCAATAAGGTCAACAACATAAAAAGCTTCATTTCCCACAGAGCGAGCTCCCGTCAGGGCCACGGCAGCTTCACAGTTATTTATTCTTTCTATCTTCTTCTCGGGGAAATAATGGACTGCGGCTCTGCTTTTTGCAAACACTAGCACATCATGTGAAAGTGCTCAGTAAGCGTTAACAGTCAAATTTCATTCCGGCTCCAGTTTTATCTGATTGGTCGTCGGGCTTCGTGACTGCTGGCCAGAAATGTCCAGCTCATAAACCAAACAGAGCTTCAATGTTATCGTGACGTCATGTCAGCTAAAATCGAGTGAATCCCCGTAATCAATCCACTTTATGGCTCTAATGAAGACACCGTCCAGTTGCATTGTGGGAAAAGTCTTTTTTCAGTCTCTCGTGAGTCCAGCTGCCTGATGGAGGTGAATGTGCTGCGCTCGTGGTCGCGGCTCTGTGACAATACAGACACAGCTTTCGACCTCACGCTGCTGCTGCTGCTGAAAAGTTTCTGATAATGAGATGCTGACTGACGTTGAGGCTCATCAGGACGCCAGCATGTTGACTCTGCTGCTTTTCTGTCACATTTCATTTTCTTTTGCGACTGATCTTAAATCTAAAGGTGAAGTGACACATTTTCTATTTCGGTCGGTTGTTTTCTTCAGCAGCAGCCGATGCAGGCGTCACAGATGCAGCAGCTGCCGTCGCTGTGACCGACAGATACTAACAAGCTGTTTGTAGAATCGGCTGAACGGAGAAACCTTCCGCAGTCTGACAGACGCCTGCTGAAGGAAGAACCGCACACTGAAATAACTACTGTCAAAGTTTTCCTCGGGGCCGTTTGCTGATTATAGCGAGATGAGAGTCTCCAGACCAGAGTCCAGGTTTAAACTGGTTTTTATCTTTATAATGGGGAAACAAAGATCACAAGATCAGAAGCAAAAAACTAAACTTGGATCAATCACATCTGGAGAGATTGTGCTGGAGATGAACTGACTGAATTTCTACCTCATTAACTTTAAAGATCTCACAATGTTCCTTTTCAGAATAAGAGCTCTGACTGTCGCCAGAGACTTTCCTCAATAGAAACCATTTTCCCGATGTGACTCACCAGCTGCTCCTTAGAAAGAAATGAGTGATTTTGTTTTGAGTCCTCACAATACTGGACCGACTGCAGCAGCTCCTCCACATCAAATCCTTCTTTCCAGCTCAGAAGCTGCAAACTGGTCTGTCTGCACAGATCCCAGAGACAAGTTAGTGAAGACAGTTCAACGCACACCGGCTGTGTGTGTGTGTGTGTGTGTGTGTGTGTGTGCGTGCGTGCGTGTGTGCGTGCGTGCGTGGCGTCTAACTCTACATTACAGGGTTTTTGGCTGTACATGCATGTGTGCATATCCATGGGTGTGTGTTACAATACGTTGTGTGTGTGTTGGATCAATAAGCTATCATAGGAGAAGAGTTGGCTGCTTCAGCTCCCTGCAGACTGTTAGAACACAACACGCTGCTCTGAATTAATGCATGTCACTGTGTGTGTGTTGATGCAGATTAGTCTCCATCTCTGCTTCCTGTCCTCGTCTGTCCTCCACCCCTCCTCTGTGATCGCTGCAACATTCACACACAAACACAAACAGAGTCATGTCTGTATCAAGTGGATCATTTATAGCTAAATAAGCAAATTTTCAAAGCAATGATTTTAAAACACTTTCAGGGGCTCCAGTCCTTGAGGGGATTCCAAGGAAATTCCAGGAGCTTCTTTGGGTCTTTATGAAGGTTAGCAATGTCCCAGTCATCCTTGAGGACATGCTGAAGGTTTTACGGGGACATCAGTGTTTAAGGAGGCTGCAGGTCTCCAGAAGGTTGAGTCGTCAAGTGGCTGTTATGATGGGAGTTTTCAGGAGGAGGATCGGGAGCTTACAAAGTTACAACATGCTCGACTGGAGCTTTGAGGTTGATGCAGGAGGTTTGGTGGATCATTGTGTCTGTTTGGAGGTTGCAGAGTGACCAATGACCGTGGACTGGAGATACTTTCCCAGCAGAGCAGAAATAGCTCCTTTGTGTCTTTGTGGAAGAATGAGAGGGTTGTAAAGAGGTTGCAGAAGTCTTGTTCTCCATGGGAACTTTCAGGAGTTTCCACATATGACTGAAGATGCTGCAACCAGGAGGATTTCTGTGGCTCCGTTTGCCTTCATAAGCTTCACTGGTGCAGGACAGCTCCTTGCTTTTGTTGATGTCGAGCAGTGGGTTGTTCTCTGGGCGCCGATTTCCTCTCAATACGCTCGACAATGACGGCGTCGTCAGCAAACGTCCGAGTTCTCTCCATGTCGGCGGTTGCAGCCTCTCAGCTTTACGGAGCTTTATATTGAGTTTCGGCTCATTGTTTATGTTTCTGGACTCAACTTTCCTGTTGTGGTTCACTCAGTTCTCTCATGTCGTCGTTTTCCACCGTTCGTGACAAACAGACAGACACAATGATCATGATGCTTCTGGAAAAACAACTGGAAAAGTAGAAAAGGTTGAGGGTCTGGGGTCCAGGAGTTCTTCCATCCACCACCAGGTTCCCGAGACCAGGTTTCAGGGTATCACTGCGAAGGTGAGTCTCCTCGAAGGAGCAAGAGATGCAAGAGATCCTTTCATTGGTTCCAGAGATGTTTCAGGAAGTCTTTGAGTCTTTGTGGAGGATCCATGAGTTCAGTGTTCAGTTTTAGATTAATCATGTTCACTTTGGGTGTGTGTGTGTGTGAGAGAGAGAGAGAGAGAGAGAGAGGGAGAGAGAGAGAGGGAGAGAGAGAGCGAGAGAGACAGAGAGAGAGAGAGAGAGAGAGAGAGAGAGACAGAGAGAGACAGAGAGAGAGAGAGAGAGAGACAGAGAGAGAGACAGAGAGAGAGACAGACAGAGAGAGAAGGAGGGAGGGAGAGAGAGGAAGTGAGGCTGTGAGAGAGAGAGGGAGAGAGAGAGAGAGAGAGAGAGAGAGAGAGAGGAGGGAGAGAGAGAGAGAGAGAGTGAGGCTGTGAGAGAGAGAGAGAGAGAGAGAGAGAGAGAGACAGAGAGAGAGAGAGAGAGAGACAGAGAGAGAGAGAGAGAGAGAGAGAGAGAGAGAGAGAGAGAGAGAGAGAAGGAGGGAGGGAGAGAGAGGAAGTGAGGCTGTGAGAGAGAGAGAGAGAGAGAGAGAGAGAGAGAGAGGAGAGAGAGAGAGAGGAAGTGAGGCTGTGAGGGAGAGAGAGAGAGAGAGAGAGAAGGAGGGAGGGAGAGAGAGGAAGTGAGGCTGTGAGAGAGAGAGGGAGAGACAGAGAGAGAGAGAGACAGAGAGAGAGAGAGAGAGAGAGAGAGAGAGAGAGAGAGAGAGAGAGGGGGGGGGTGATCGAGAGAGTAATCGAGGTTGGAGTATAACAGAGCTGTGGGTTTCTCTCTGCTTCAGTATCACAGCAGCCGGCTCTCTCTCTCTCTCACACACACACACACACACAGACACACATCTCGTGTTCTGGATATCGGAGCGTTACAGCAAACCTGAAACTGAGACGACACACACGCTCTCTCACACACACTCAGCAGTACATGTGGATTTATCTCGGTGTGTGTGAAGACTGAAGTATGGACGATGTTGCCGCCGGGTTAGTATGCTCTGTGTGTGTGTGTGTGTGTGTGTGTGTGTGTGTGTGTGTGTGTGTGTGTGTGTGTGTGTGATTTTGATTCCTTATTGGGACCTTTTCTGCTGTAAATACCGACCTTGTCAGGACCAGTTAGTCTCACGGGGACCAAAGCTTTTCTGATGTGCTGGTTAAGGTTTGGGTGAGACTGTCTCCAATGTCCTGAGCGTGTGTGTGTGTGTGTGTGTGTGTGTGTGTGTGTGTGTGTGTGTGTGTGTGTGTGTGTGTGTGTGTGTGTGTGTGTGTGTGTGTGTGTGTGTGTGTGTTCGTTCTGCTTGTTTCTTGAGTGTCGGTTACGGCAAGAGCAGCTGAGTTATGAGACGGCTGACTGTGTGTGTGTTTCCACTGTGTTCCTGTCAATATATTGAATCCAGGTAGAGGTCACCTTTAACCTGTCTGCATGTCGCCCGACCACACACGCACACGCACGCACACACACACACACACACACAGAAAACAGGTGGGTACAGAGCTGTACACATCAGGGTTATGCTGCATTGTTTCTAAGTGTGTGTTTGTGCAGTGAGACAGCAAACAGCATGTCGTGATTCATTCCACTATACAGGTCAAGGTGTTTTCTGTGTGTGTGTGTGTGTGTGTGTGTGTGTGTGCGTGTGTGTGTGTGTGTGTGTGTGCGTGTGCATGCATGTGCGTGTGCGGCTGGTGATGACTAGCACAGATCGACTTGGCGGTCTCCCCAGGTGACGCTGCATCACTCATTCAGTCTCCTGACACACACACAGATTCAGACTCAGGTGAAATATTCTTTATTTGCGTTGATAAAAATAATAGTTGGTTTTATCCATCACTACAAAAATAAAGACAAAATTAGTGTCAGAAAAATAAATCGTTGTGTTTGCTGCATAAATTTGCTGGGATCTATTTTTTCGCTCCAGTAAAAGTGTGGGAGTTAATTCTTGACCTTTGGGAGCAATAAACATCTCAAGTCACAATAATAGTAAGTTTAATGATCCAGTTTCCAGCGTTCAGAGCTTCCGTGTTCCTGTCGTCATCCAGCCGTGTGTGAGCTGACTCAGGAGTCAGAGCAAATGTTAACCAATCAATGCCATAAACACGTCAGATGGAAAATATATGATCGTCCCAGAGTCTGTTCAGCTCTTTGAGATTAAACAAGCCGTTAATGTGCCGTCAGTCTCGCTGTGTTTCTGTGAGCAGATGTGTGTTTGTTTTTTCACAGGTGCTTCACAACCTCACATGACTCCAATCCAGCCAATCATCTTCACAGCGTGTCCTTTACAGACCTTTTCACAGCAGACGTTCGGGCTCGTCGTCGCAGGAAAATCACGTGTGATTGAAACGTTAAAATCGCCGAGGTGCTTCCAGGCTGCTGGTGTCGCGCTCGCCGGCCTTTCACCGGGACTCCGGATGGAACTGAGCCGTCATTAATCAAATCTGTTCCACCTGTGCTTTTGCTGCTACGACGAGCCAAAACGTGCACGCTGTGAAAATGATTGGCTGGATTGAAGTGATGTCAGGTTGTGAAGCACCTGTGAAAAGACCAAACCAGTAAAGCAGAATTTCTGCAGCCAGAGGTTTGGACGCAGACGTCTGCGGCGAGAAATAAATCTGTTTTATGATGTGAGAACATGAAGGTTCGCTTCAGTTTAGCCACAGAAACAAGTCGGTCATTTTGAGGGAAAGATCCGGTTTAGGTTACAAGGACCTGACAAGTTGAGGTTGAGGGAGATTCGCTGTCACCATCGTGTTCGCGATAACGAGACGTTGACTCGAGGTTGGAAACAGGAAACTAACAGAGATCTCTCTGAGGAAGTCCAATGTTTTGTTCACCCGTGTGTCACCTGACTTCCTCCTTTGTGCCACTGTGGCAGCTAGAGGGCGCTATCAGTTAAACCTGATCTAAGTTTGAAACCGAACCACCATCTTTCCCGTAACCGAGCTTTAACCTGAGAGTTGTCACATCAACAGCTTTATTTTCCAGCCGCGCTGGTCGAGTCGAGTCGAGTCGAGTCGAGTCGAGAAATCACTGCTGTGTTCTTCTTCATGGACAAATGATGTATTTAATTTAGTTTGGACGACTTGTTGATTCTGGAGCTGCTGCAGTTTCTGTGTCTCTGCTTCAGCCTGTTTTAACTGACTGGACCAGTGCAGCAGTAGATTAGTGCCACCTCCAGAGTGTGTGTGTGTGTGTGTGTGTGTGTGTGTGTGTGTG
>JAFREQ010000020.1:762500-770000 GCA_025331565.1 Holacanthus passer | reverse complement strand
AAATGATGATGTTCACATCGGCCTCAGATGTGGTCGCTCAGAACACGTCTGCAGGTTCTCTCAGCCAGCACACTCCAGTTTGATGATGATGATGATGATGATGATGATGATGATGATGACGATGATGACGACGACGACTGCCCTGCAGGTGGTGATGGTCTGATTCTTGCTGAATGACAGTTGTTTCAGACGTGTGGTGAAATGAACTTCACATCAGATTCACATCCTTTTTCATTACGTTGCATCATAAATGAACAACATCACATAATCTGCAGAAAGTCACGAACCTGAGAATGCATGAGTCAGCTGTGTGTGTGTGTGAGAGAGAGAGGTGTTTCCATTTTATTCAGATAAATATTAAAGAGAGAAACACTGAGCTCAACGCTCAGCCCCTCCTCATCATTACAGCAGTGTCACAGACTCCATAAAGAATTGATGTTCAGCCGAGGAGAGCTGGAACAGTTACACACAGACACACACACACACACTCACACACACACAGACACACACAGACACAGACACGCGCACATACTCACACTCACACACACACAGACACAGACACACACGTTGTGGTTCATGTGTAATACAAACTTAATCGAACATGTTCATCAAGTAACTGACTTGTACAATAAGAGAAAAAAACACAATGAAAGTGTGTGTGTGTGTGTGTGTGTGTGTGTTATTTATAGATGAGATATTGATTTAACATTTGAGGAGCTGGTAGCTTCTTACTTGCTAGTTTTCGCCCTTACAGCTCAATGCTTCAATTAATGTTGGTCTCAATTTGTGTGTGTGCGTGCACAGGTTTTTATGTCCCAGTGGAGACTTTAACTTTAACTATGACTTGTTTTTAGGGTCACAGTGTCAGTGGAGTGTGATAGTGAAACAAGTTTGTGCGTGCGTGCGTGCGTGCGTGCGTGCGTGCGTGCGTGTGTGTGTGTGTGTGTGTGTCTGTCTGTCTGTCTGCTTGGATCCTTGTGACTGATTAAAGTGGGCGTGTATTTATCTCCACACGTCGTCATTCAGACGTTACCAAAATGGACACAGACATTATTTGGACAGTCAATATCACATGACCGGACTTGTCAAACTGTCCACAGTGACATTCAGTGTCTCACTGTAACCACATGCACAACATCTTCTGTGTCACCAGTTAAATCCCCAACATGTTGACTGTTTCAGTTAAAATAGACAGAAAATCTCCGTCCGACTCACAAAGTCGTCTTAACGTCTTAAGTGAGAGAGAAACCACGTCTCCGCACTGGTGCCGGCAGGAAGTGTCCTTCTCTGGGGACACAAAGGTCCAGGGTCCAGGGTTCTGTTGCTGGTTGTTCTTGAGCCTCTCAGTGACTCCAGTGTGATGATGTTTTATTCTGTCTGTGACGTTTGTTATTTCTGATGACGTGTCAATAAGAGTTTATCACAAAGTTTCATGGAAATTAGGTTAATTATCGATATCTGTCTGTCTGTCTGTCAGATTAACAACCAGATTCTTTATGGACGGAGTCACCAGAACGCCTCAGCCATCATTAAGAGCGCCGCCTCAAAGGTGAAACTCATCCTGCTCAGGTAGGACTGCAAGGCATGCTGGGAAAGTTTTTGGTCTATGTGAGTCAGTAGGAACAGAAACTGAACGCACACTCAAGACTGAACACGTAACAACAGACATGAACATGATTTTAACATGAATCATTCAAACGCTTTGAGTCTCTGTGACACAAACACAGAAAGAAGCTTCATGAACAGTCGTCATGTCAAACTGTTGGTGGATCTACATCCTGGTCAACCGGACTTTCTCTGCCGTCCAACTGTCTTCTGAGGAAACTTCAAAGTTAAATGCAGTGGCTGATGGTCCCGTGGGTTTTTATGAAGACGAGTGCGAGTCAGTTCACAGTCGTTCGTTTTGACTTGCACAGGAGTTCACAGACGAGGAGAGACATCGGATGGAGACACATGGTCGGTGAGACTGATCCCAGCTGCAGAACTACGACGAATGATCATCATCACAACACGACTTCTCCAAAATCAACTGGAAGAAAACGGTGAGGCCGGCTGGAGTGAAGCCGAGAGACTTCACGGTACAGGAGGTTTAATATGTCTCACGTGGACTCACTATGATTCGACCTGAGAACAGGAGCTGAGAGACCAAGTCAAATATATGTTGGCTGAATTAAAAGAGTGTGACGCGTCAGAGAGGCTCCGACAGCTCGCTCTGATCTACGAGGTGAGAAGACACAAAGTTCTATAAGAAACATTGTTGTGACCCTGAAATGATCGTGACTGTTAGATGGAGGACATGAAGGATCCGGGGAGAGCGGGCCGACGTGCTCATGTTACAGGACAGGAGTGTATTTCTAAGCAGGTGGAGCAGGCAGGGAGCGATGTGTTCAGGGACACTAGGACGTGAAACTCTCTATTGAATTAAAATGCTGCCAAACCTGCTGCCATCACCAAAAACCCTTGAGCCGGTGGAGCCGACCTGTGGAAGACGAGCTGAGGAGATTTTTTCTTCACCACTGATTTGACTTTTATTGGGTCGGAAGCTTCCTTTTCTTCAACTATAACAGAGTTCGCAGCCTCTCACACGGTGGTGATGAAAAGTGTGTTCACATCACTAAAAGCATCTTATTCAGCCAACGGGGAGCTGCAGCCAGACGCTCCACCCACTCTGTCTTCTTTCCCTCTGCCACTTCTCCGCCTTAGTTTTCACTGATTCTGGATTTGATCAAATGAAACCGTATTGATCGCCGTGCTGAAATTGGGTCATGGCAGCAGCAGCTGGGACTGAGGCGCAGACGAGAATAGAACAAATCAGAGAAAGCTGAAAACAATGAAACAGGTAAAATGTCGCCTTCCAGAAAGAGAAGCTGCAGCAGCTGGAAGCTTCCTGAAGGAAACATGAACGATCTGTGACCGTTCGAGCTCCAGCTCTTTGTCTTTCAATTGGATTGTGAGATTTGGTCGTAGAATTTCATGGTGGAATGTAACTAAGTACATTTGCTCAAGGCCAGTACTTAAGTACACTTTTGAGATACTTGTACTTCTTTATGAAAGTTTGCAGTCGGGTCTGATTAACATGAACCCTCAGCCACACGTCTGACGTCCGTCATCATATCTGTTCCCGAGTGCAGTCGTCACCTCCGTCTGGACGGATTGTAATGTACAGGACACACGTGTGCTGTATGTGACTGATGATGATTCTCATCTGATTTTATCTGGATATCTGGTTTCTTCACCATCAGCTGGAAGAACAGTCGTGTTATGTCTCAAGCTTTAACACGTCGCTGAGCTGTGACTGCAGCATCTGTAGGACATGATGTGATGAACTCGGACGTCTCCGCCCTGAGAGCGTTTCGCTTCGGTCTGACTCTTAAAGACAAGGCCGGGACTCTGCCTCAACAACAGCTCACCTGAAACTTCAACGTCTGGTCTGAAGACAGCTGTGACAAAACTCTGCTCAGTGTCAAACCGTCTCAAAGCTCTCAGTTTAAGCCAGGACTGAATTTGGAGTGGATGAAAGCCAACAGGAGGAGACGAGTCCTCTGAGACGGGAGCGGAGCTGAGGACGGGGAATCTCTGCAACAGGAGATTGAACTGTCCCGGCCCTCCTCCTCCCCCCGGCTGCAGCAACGAGCTCTGCTGCAGGGATTGATTTGCAGCTTTGACGCGAGCAGGTGTGGTGTATTTTACCGAGGTCTCATTAAGACCAAAGCCTCGCACGTCGTGCCGGTTTAGTCTCTCTGTCAAATGGGATTTAAAGTGCAGGCCGAGCGGCGCTCTGCTGCCGGGCGCGAGCCGCAGACGATAATCACTCTCCGGTTTATCCTTCTCTTTATCTACAGAGTTTATCCATGTTTTCATTCACAGCAGCAAAATCTGCTTTTTTACCTGATACAGCTTGAAACAAAGGTGTAACAAGAAATGGCATCACGGAAAAAGAGCAAAGAAAGAAAAGAGCGAAGATAAAAGACCCTTCCAGGTGGATGTGTTCAGACTTTCATCGGCTCTGTGTGTGAAGCACTGATCTGGTTCTGCGTGTGCAGACGACTCTCTGGATCCCTTTGATACTGAAGACATGGAGGTTGATTCTGGACGGACCTCACAGATACTGAAAGATTGGATCCAGTTTGGACTCTGAGAAGAAGAAGGAGGCAGATTTTTGAGTCTTTGTCCCGCTGAATGTCCACCTCTGTGTCCGGGGTTAAAATATCTCAAGTATCGTCCTGAACGATGAGTTAAATCACACAGTCACGTTTTCACCTCCTCCTGTGACGTTAATCCCGTCCAGAAGAGGTTTTAATAAGAGACTGACAGGAATATTTGAAGCTGTGCTGTAAAGCTTTTCTCTTAATTCAATAAGCAACCAAACGGAGGGAGACGACCCAGGATGAGGATCCACAGGCTCATCGGTCAGACATCAGATCCTCGTCTGAAAGGAACGTGTCTGTAGGTTGTTTTGTACCCAGACGTCTGGTGATGCCGAACTTCATCCACGAGTGCAGCTGAGAAAATATCAGATCACATCACAAAGAAAATATTAATCAAGACACACTTCTGCTTCTCTGTGGAGGCAGCTGGATTATAAATATTTAATAAAAAGAATAAAAGAGGTAAAGAATCGTGATGTTGGTCCGTCCATCTGTCTGTCTGTCCAACACTTTGGACAGTGAATCCTCCTCTCTGACCTTTTTTGGCTCAGGACCATTTTAGGCCTGAGATTTTTCAGACTCCACCTGTGAAAAAAGCAAATGTGTTTGGATTCTTTCTCCAATGAGAGACGAGGACTTTTAATGAGAAGCTGACAGCCGACACTGTCTCCTACAAATCACATTCACATGTGACTCATTTATTCAGTTAGTTTAGTTTCAGCTGCCTGGTTTATGTTCACAGAGCCGTGCTGAGGTGGCTGGACGGGACTTTGGCCCAGATCCACGTCCCGAGTCCTGCATGCGGTTTGGTTCAGGTTAAGGAACGATGGTGGTTTTCCTGTGTAAACCAGACCATAATGTTTTCTGTCCTTAAGCAGGTGCTGCGAACGTCTAAACACAACCATAAAAACCAGCAGATTTTGTTGGAAACTTCTGACCTAATGTTTGTTGTCAGTGAAGGTTTTGCAGATTTGTTCAGTATCTGAATGAAAAACTTAATCTGAGCAACATTATTTTTCAGTCAAAACATATTTTCTGTACCTTCATGAGATGTTGAGTTTTCACGTCATATCATTGACCTCAACACAAAGTTGCTCTCGTACGTCCATCAGGACAGAACTTTACGTTTTTGCTGGTGAGACTTTAACGAGCTCTGCAGCGTCTGAAAGCTGAATATTTAAACACACGCGTCCTCAGTCTGACAAATGGAGACGGATGAGTGTGTCAGTCAGATGTGGGACTCTGCTAAAGACCTCATCACTCGGACTGACGCCCACATTTCAACATGTGACATAAATCACTGCCACAACGAGTCGGAGCATCAGTTACTGAGCTGTGAAAGGCTCGTTGTTGTCGTCGGTGCTGCAGTAAAATCCTCAGATGATGCTCGTCTAACCTGAACCCACAAACACTTCAGATTGTATAATCTGATATTGTGGCATAAGATGAATTAAATATCTTGAACGTTTCACGGACTGAACCTTTTGCCTCATTATGTTGCTCAGAGATTATTCGGCTGCTGTTTCCTTCAAACTGTGTTTGCGTTTATAAATGACTTCATGTAAATGTCGTATCTTGGAGAAGCAGCTGCTCTGTCTGTCTGTCTGTCTGTCTGTCTGTCTGTCGACTTCAGGCAGGAAGGTGTCATTTCTGACTCTTTAAGTTCATTGATTTTTCTTCACGAGTATTTCAACCCGGGAAGTTTTGTTCAGATCAATGTTCTTATACTTGTTGATGTTGTAATGCTGATCTGTCGTCAGATCAGTGTTAGACCGACTGAGCTGGATCAGGAGGCTTTTTCCTGTCGTCTGTCATGTGACTCATTCAGGCGCTCGTCTGACTACATCTGAACAGAGATGGTGTGATTCTTCCCATGATTCCCTCTGCGTCAGGTCTGTGAAGCTCTTGTTCAGTCAGAGTTGGATCCCTCCCGGAGCTCAGCAGACTGTTTTCTCCCGCTATGACGATGTCGAGGGTTTTTTCCCTCCCGGCCGCTCTGATTGAATCTGGTCGGCGTCTCGGGGCCGGACGGCGTCGCCGCTCTCGCCGTGTTCAGCCAGGTGACAAAATCTCGTTAAAGCCGTGTCCACGGGCCGCCGCTGAATGATTTATCTCTGGATAAAGGTCGCCACGGCAATGAGCGATGGGATGTCGACGGGGCGGGAGCCTCGGAGCTCATCGCCATGGAAACAGGCCCGGTCGAACCATTGTGATGTTTGTCCCTCTGCACATCTGACCCACTGTGTAATAATACTGATGAAGTGGACGTTTATTGGTTTCCAAAGCACTCAAACAATCATTGTACCGGAGAAGAGTGGAGACTAAACACAGCTTCAGATACCACAAAACCAGGAGCAGTGGCTTTTCATCAGTGTTCGAATCACACTGTGAAACTAAGCAAAGGCATCAACATAGACATGAAATGCAGAATTTGATTTAATCAGAGGTCAGTGGAGCAGTTATCAGCTCTGCGCTCACATCAGACTTCATCAGACCGACAACGCCTCTAAAACCAAAGAGAAATAAAAACATTATTCATTATAAAAATCATCCCCTGGTGAAAAGTTCAGACCTGTTTCTGACATCTTGTTTTTACAGCTGACATGAAGAAGAAAAGCGCTTTACAAACGAGTGAAGGACGGTAAAGTCTTCGCTGTCTGAAGGACAGAACTGAACTGGACTGAACGAGCTGTCGGGACGTTTCAACCCTGAACCAAATCCACACAGTCGTAATGTATCAGTGAACAAACACATGAAACAGCACAATAAAAACCTGCACGTCCACAATACTGACAGAAGATAAACACAGATGAGACGGTTTGAATTTAATCGGATTTACTTCTTTTCTTATTTATTGCATCAAGAGAAACACTAGTGAAATGTTGCTTGGAGCAGATCTCAGGTCTGGTGGTGCTAAAGTATTTGATCTGAATGTCTTCAGATGTTTAAATCATCATTCATATGAACACAAGTTCACAGTCTGTCCGTTCAAAACATGACGAATCTGCAACTGGACCAGTGGAGTCGCCCCCTGCTGGCCTTTAGGAAGAATGCAGGTTTAAGGCACTTCTGCATTCACCTCACTTCTCAGACCTGGAGGCTACGTCCACTTAATATACTGTCTCTCTCCCCAACCCTTAGATTGAGAAGACCACGTGCTCCTTCACTCTAGCGCCACCCACAGGACAAACTCTAAGAACAGAGGAATCATCAGGATGTTGTTGGTTGTAAAGACGCCTCTCAGCTGAACTGGACAGAGTCACATTTGAAGAGTGAATGTTAAACTAATGCACCTGCTCGGGTGCGTGACGGGCCGACAGCGTCTGTCGTGCGTGACTGAAGCAGGACGTGA
>JAFREQ010000020.1:745000-752500 GCA_025331565.1 Holacanthus passer | reverse complement strand
TGAATCCTTAAATTTACCACAGAACGTTAAAGCATCTTTTAATTTTTATCTCCATTGAAAAATGTAGCTGCTTTCAATGTATAAGTTTAAATCATCATACGCATATCATACATTTTTTAGCAGCAGACATAATACGATGCGATCTTTCATGATATAACGTCTGAATGATACCAAATGTGATATTGAAAGACATTTCTGATTGCTAAGACGTTGATCTCTGTTTTTTTCCTCTCGTTGTGTGTGTTTGTGTGTGTGCAGGAGTAGATGCCGGCGTCCGTTCAGTGGAGATCACAAGGGTATGTGAAAAAATATATGTACCAAAGTAAACATCCTGTGCACATGCAGTATACACCCCAAATAATACAATACATTCAAAATACTGCAAAGTATGAAAAAGCAAATCATGCTTTGTTTAAGGTGTGAAGGTCCCCGAGTTCCAGCCTGGAACAAGATGTGTGTTGGTTCTTTAAGGGTCCGTTGAAGAGAACTTTACTGCAACACCAGCACCTTTTAACTATTTCATCTTTCAGGCAAATTTCCAGGTTGTGTTCAAAGACTGAACATGAGGACATGTAATTGTTCTTATGTTGAGTTTCCTGCAGACGGTGTGAAGTCCGTAATCTGCCGTCTTAGACGTGAGGACATGAGGCGTCCTTTTCTCTCAGGTGTCTTGTGAAGTCTTCAGCGTTACATCGCCATTTCCTCCCCCTCTCCCCTCAGGGTGTCGGTGACTCCCTCGGGGTGAGTATAGCTGGGGGGAAGGGCAGCCCGCTGGGTGACATCCCCATCTTCATCGCCATGATTCAGGCCAACGGAGTCGCAGCCAAAACACACCGACTGAAGGTAGACCGAGAGAAGTGCGGCTGTGTTAGTTTGAGTATGAGTGAATTTTCTATTTTCATCCCACATGGGGTCAAATGACGCACAGTGATAGCACACATGAATTTACAACAGTACATCTGTCTGTTGGTCCAGGTGGGCGACAGGATCGTCAGCATCAACGGTCAGTCTGTGGACGGTCTGTCGCACAGCGAGGTCGTCACCATGTTGAAGAACAGCTACGGAAACATCAGCCTGCAGGTAACACTGCCGCTGTTCCACCATGTTCTGTGACCATCAGCCGTGGTGGGATGTACATTCACTCCAGGACACAAATCTCAAGTCCTTGCATTACAGTCAGGCCCTAAATATACAGATAGATTCTTTTTGTCACATTTATTCAACTGTTTGTTCGCCTGCTTCTGTTCTGTAAATCTCAGTCTCTGAGGAACTCCACACATGTTCACCAGCCTCATTTCGTCTCCCACAGTTTGACAGAAATGATCTTAAACATCCGTTTATATCGATGCTTCCGTCTGTTCCACCAGTCAATAGACAATGAGAAGAGCAACAAAGAAAGAGAAGACATGTTCATCATCATTAAATGTCAGAAGGATGATCAATGAATGGAGCTCATATTGAAACAAAGTGACTCAGATCATTAACAGGAAAATAATGGTTCATTAAAGAATTTCAAATTAAGTTTATAAATGTGTCTTTGATTGACAATTTACAGTGTGGACTGTAAAAATAGTAACACTGTGTGTGCGTGCGTGTGTGTGTGTGTGTGTGTGTGTGTGTGTGTGTGTGTGTGTGTGTGTGTCTCTCTCTCAGGTGATAGCAGACACCAACATCAGTGCCGTTGCCACTCAGGTAGAGAGTTTGTCCAGCAGCTCCAGTCTGTCAGCCAACACTGACACACACCCAGCAGAGCCAGAGTGAGCACACACACACACACACACACACACACACACAGGTTTATATAATGGCAGGTAGTGCTGACCTGGATCTGACCCCCCTCCTCGTCCTCAGGGGTCCGCGGCCTCGCAGCATCAGCCTGGAAAAAGGCTCTGAGGGACTCGGCTTCAGCATCGTCGGGGGGTTCGGGAGCCCACATGGAGACCTGCCCATCTACGTCAAGACCGTCTTCAGCAAGGTCAGAACCTGTTTGAACTCTGAACAGAACCAGGCTCCTGCTGTGTAAAGAACATTCTAGAGTTGTGGACTTGTAGTGTTTCATATTGCCTGACAGCATCATCACAGCGTGTTGTGTTTCAGGGCGCGGCGGCGGTGGACGGGCGTCTGAAACGAGGCGACCAGATCCTGTCGGTGAACGGAGAGAGTCTGCAGGGAGCAACACACGAGCAGGCGGTCGCCATCCTGAAGAAACAGAGAGGAGCCGTCACACTGGACGTCCTGTCATAACACACACACACACACACACACACACACACACATCCACACACACACACACACACACACACACGAACACAGTTCACAGACTTTGACTCTTGGACCGCGAATCATCATCATGAACTCTGAACTTCCCAATGTGCAAAAAAAAAAAGGAGGCATCAGATGGTGGCAACACACACACACACACACACACACACACACACACACACACACACACACTCCTGGTGGTGAAACCAGTTCACACAGATGAAACTACACCAGATGTTTCTCATCTTTAATATCTAAAATCAGAGTTTCTCAACCTTTGTTGTCGAGACACCAGCAGGTCACCTGATCCACAGAAACTGATCACTGTTGATCTGTTGATCTGTTGATCTCTGATCTGTTGATCTGTTGATCGCTGTTGATCTGTTGATCGCTGTTGATCTGTTGATCGCTGTTGATCTGTTGATCTGTTGATCTCTGATCTGTTGATCTGTTGATCGCTGTTGATCAGCTTGTTTCGATACCTCAGCAGCTGCCAGATGGATTTACATTAAATGTCCAGTTCAAAAATTGTTCTTAAAGTTCTTTGTGACCCTCTGACTTTTCTTCAAGCACCATCATCAAGACAAATATTCCACTCTAACAAGAAATATCAATGTCAGTATTTTTGCAGGTAGTTGGTCAAGTATTTAGAGCTGAAACATTTAGTCAAATAATTGAATAGTTGAATGACAGAAATACGTAGTTCCACCTTCACCAATGTGGATATTTGTTGGTTTTAATCTTCTCTGACTGAATCTCTTTGGGTTTAACTGTTGTTTGGACAAAACAAGACATTTGAAGACCATGAACTCTGGGAAATTATGATTTTCATTCTGACATTTTATGAACCAAACAATTAATCAGTCGTTCACGAGAATAATTGGCAGATTATTTGATAATGAAAATAACCATTAATAGTAGCAGACAGATGAATTAGTTGAGTTGTGGGAAAAATGAATGTCTAAACTCAAGTTCATGGCTGTCGTTGAGATTTTAACCTGAACCACAACTGTCAACCTCAAGGTGGCGCTGGATGAAAAGTCTGTCATCTGGACACTTGAGTGTCTGTAAAGTGTCAAATACTGTCAAACATCTCGTCTCAAGCTGAAACAGGTTGAGAAACTCTGATATTAAACTACAAATTGTCCAAACACATAAATATGAGTCTGGAGTTGTGATGGAGTCAAGTGGCCAGAAGGTTTGTTCTCTGACGCCGCTGCACACGTTAGCTTAGCATCTCCTCTGTGGTAAAGGACTGGTTAGCTGTTAGCCGCCAAGTAGCAGTTATTGTAAATGTGGAAACCAGAGAGGAGAAGATGTAACACAGCTGATCGATCCGACCGTCAACACAAACAAACTCAGAGAGAAACAGCTGCTGGAGCTAAAAGGACTTTTCATTTTCAAACAGTGACAAGTTTCGTTCTGACGTCACAGATGGAAAATTCCATTTCAGTTGAATTAAACTGTGTGTGTGTGTGTGTGTGTGTGTGTGTGTGTGTGCATACATAGACATGCCTATATGATTATAGTGCCAGTTGCTGACGTCCATATGAACATGTACAGAACATTTTGTGGTTAAATCCACTCTTTGACCCGTTGCTTCTGAGAAACTGGATCATCGCTCGGGTTCATAATTTCAAGTCAAAGCCTGTAAAATCCAAAACAATGATCCTTATTAAAACATAACAGACAAAACTAAAATCTTCATGATAGAGACACTTAAAGTTTTTCTATAAACAAATGTTTCCCGTCATATTTCTGTTAAATCAGATAATTCAGCCTGATAAAAGGTTCAGTTTCGCCAAACAACACACACACACACACACACACACACACACTTGTCCCATTTCCTTCCACTAATGAATCCAGATGACACATGAATGAACATGATATCAACACTGATGTGTCTTCATGGAGACGTCTCTCAGGACTCGGTGGGTTTGGAGACCCCCTGTCCAGACCCCTAGACCTTCAGACCCCTGGACCCCTGGACCCCGAGACCCCGAGGCCGTCAGACCCTCGGACCCCCGGCAGAGTCAGTGTCTTCCACATGATCGACAGTTTGAAATGAGATTTCAAATAACGATAAAAGACGTGAATGAAAGAAAAGACTGACATTTTGTACAACTCTCTTGTTCTCTGTTTTCTCCACAGTCAAATGATTCAGATATTTATCTGTTTCCAGGACATGTTTAGCCTAGCTTAGCACAAAGACTGGAAGCAATGGGAAACTGTTAGCTCCATCAAAACAAAAGAATCCACCTTCAGATGATTCAAAGTGATCTGATGTACACGCTATATGTTATATCCTGTTAGCTAACATGCTATATGTTGTATCCTGTTAGCTAACATGCTATATGTTGTATCCTGTTAGCTAACACGCTATATGTTGTATCCTGTTAGCTAACATGCTATATGTTGTATCCTGTTAGCTAACACGCTATATGTTGTATCCTGTTAGCTAACATGCTATATGTTGTATCCTGTTAGCTAACACGCTATATGTTATATCCTGTTAGCTAACACGCTATATGTTGTATCCTGTTAGCTAACATGTTGCTCAGCAATCTTTCCTGCCTTTTCAATGCAGGAAATCCATAAAACTATGTTAATATACTACAACACACTTCATTAAGCATCAGTCATCGACATAAAAAGACATTAAAAGACCAAAATCACATCACTGTTAATGTGTAAACTCATGTAATTTTAATGAGCTAAAGATATTTGTGTCGTACGACCAAAGACTTCACAGACGTCGTTCGATCGCTGCAGTTTTTGGTCAACAAATAGCTCCAATGCTAACTGCTGCTGCTAAACCAGTGTCTGTCTTTTACTTTTCTATTTCTTCAACTCTTCAAGCCACAACATGTAAATCAAACAGACTTTGACTTATTTGAATGTGGATTTTTTTTGTCCTTTGATGGAGCTAACAGTTTCCCACTGCGTCCAGTCTTTGTGCTAAGCTAGGCTAAACAAATTGTTCTCTGTCTTTGTCCTCTGACGGTCGGTTACGTTTTGGATTCAGTTTCATCTCATCAAATTCACGAAGCTCCCAAACAAACAAATCTCTTCTTCTCTAGTTCTCATTGTTTTTTTGGAGCAAAAAGCAGCAACAGAACTTTACGTTAGAAAGTCTGAACCTGCTGTTCATGACATTTTAACCAGGTTCAACCATTAAAACTTTATTCATGTGTAAATCTGTTGCAGGAAACATCTGCAGCTCCGTCCAATCAGGATTAATCGACAATGTAAACAGGAAGTCACTGTAGCATCACAAGCTAGCAGAACTTTGAATAATGACGGTTTGAGGCTCAAAGATGAATCTTTGTAAATGTTTCATTTCTGAGACATCTGTGTATTTCAGTTAGTTGTATTCAAACAGTTAATAATGAGAGGAAATATCTGGTTATGCTAAGCTAACTGAATGCTAAGCTAAATGTTAATACAACATTAGAACAAGAGGTTTTACTAAAATGTCAGTCTGCTGCTTTCTGTCTTAAATTTTACAAAGTGAAGGTAACTGATCATTAGCAGCGTTTTGCTAACGTCTATGAACCCGAAGGTCTCTTCAAATATTCTGACGTCTGATTGAACTAATTATCAGCGGCTGAAAGTGTCAGTGAATAGAAAAGAGCTTCAGTCTCAGCAGGTTCCTGAACTTTTATACATATCAAGTGCAAAATAAGCCAAATTTATGTTCAGCTTTTTTCTGTCATAATTCCTGTCTTAATTTTTGGTACTTTATTTGTAGATGAACTGTAATTTATTTTTTGATCTTGCTGGAAATTAACAGATTATTTTTTGTTGTTTTATTATTATATGTTTTGTCTGAAATCATGATGAAACCCTGCAGCTTCACACGATTCATTCAGTAAAAAAACAGCCAGGTATAAACTTTATTTTACAAAATGTCTTAATAATTTCCTCAGAAGTTTCTTGGAAGAACTCGTGGTTGTATTTATAGAGAAATCAGAGTTGAATCTTTTACTGAGAGCACAATAAATGAATAATGAATCGATCAGTCTGCTCTTTGAAGGAACTTATTGATCCAATGTCATGTTTCAGCTGCAGTATTTTACTCTCTATTTGCTTCCGTGGATTCAAACTGTCTCCATTCAGTCTGTTCAATTAGCTGTTAGCGGCTCCTGTTAGCGGCTCCTGTTAGCAGCTCCTGTTAGCAGTGTATCATGGATGTACTCTCACCGCATCACGTTGATATTGAGGAAAAGTTAAAAACGAGGATTCTCGCTTCTGCAGCGTCTTTTTTCTCTAAGTAGATTTATGGTTTGTTCTGGATGAACCTCACAGATACTGAAATCTTCAGGAAGTGTTTCATGTGTGTGAGTTCAGATTTGCCTCAGTTTTTCAATTTTTTAACCGTCTCCCTTAATTAATTTTAGGAGCCGCCAAACTGTTTGTTTACTCTCCTCAGTTCTTCCCCAGTGTTGTTTTTACAAAACTGATATTTTGGCATTTGAGCCTCTTGTTTTTAACATTTCAGGCCTAAAAGACCAAAACTAATGAAATAGTTTAGGGAAAGGTTTTACTGCTAATTTTATAGACTTTATGTTTTTGAGTGTTTGACAGAAATTACATCAAACATTTTTAACTGTAAAATCTTAAGTTTGTGTCATATTTCACACAATTTTAGAGTCTTCGGTCCAACTGATATTAAATAAGGCAAATATCAATATTTGAGTTTTAAAAGAAGCAGACAATCAACTCGTATTTATTGTTGGACGTAAATATTTGTAATAAGTTTGGAAAAATAATTGTAACACAAAGTCCTCGTTTCCCAGACGATAAAGATCTTTAAAAATGTGTTTGGGACATTTCAGTGTGAAGATGAACTTGTCAGCGCCCTCTGGTGGACAAACTAGACAAACTTTCTTAGACATATCTTGGATATTGGGCCCTGTCCAGAATCTTGGCTCAGTCAATGGGAACATTTAGATTTATTTTTGTGATGAAACTTCACAATATCAACAGCTTTAAAATCCTAAAACCTGCAGTTCGGCCTCATCAGACCCAACGTCCGTCATCCTGGTCGTCTTTCCACAAACAGTCAGTTTGATTCTGTTTCGCTGATTTTGTCCAAAGAGGCTCTGAAGTGAAGCAGCTGTGACACTGATTCTTTCCGTCTGTTGTGATTATTGATTTTCTTCTCTTTGATCTGTGATTTATTAAAATGTAACGAGCACAGAGTCTGAACTATCACCTGTCTGAGTCTCTGTA
>JAFREQ010000020.1:675000-737500 GCA_025331565.1 Holacanthus passer | reverse complement strand
CTGCACTCAGCTCAGCCTCCAGCAGGGGGCGACAACTGAACAACTGAAAACAGCTGAGAGACGAGCGTTTGAACATTTTCACTGACTCACATCTTTGATGGAAAGTCAGAGGACACAGTTCAGAGGTCTGTCAGAGGAAGAGTCAGACTGAAACTGTGAACCCATGAAATCCATTAACATGAAATCTGATCACAGATTCATTTCTGAACAATGAAAATAGACTTTTTTCTCATTTGCTGTAGAAACCGTAGAGAACCTGGAGCCCCCCCTTTGGGCCCTGGTGTCCTACAGTATGAGGCAGGTGGAGGAGGGCTTGGCTCGGAGCATGCTCAGGAGGTTCAGGTTGAACTGGGCCGGATTGAAGTCTTCGGGTCTGGACTCGGTGCTCGGCTGCTCGTCCCGGTTCTTCTGCCTGGAGGTGACCCGGTACTGAGCCCTGACGTTCCTCAGAGGGTTGAAGTCCGGACTGATGTGGTCCGGACAGCGAAACAGCTCCCTGATGACGGCGCCCTGCTGAGTCAACGCCACGAAGCCGTTCCTGAAGGAAACCATCCGGACGACCGGGGAGTAGACGTACTGGACGTAGAGCAGGTCACCTGACAGGAAGCAACGGAAGAGGCGAGAGGCGAGAGAGTCAGTGGGCGAGTCGAGGGTCTGTGGCTAACACACTGAAACAATGGCTTTGGTCGATATTATGGAAATGGAAGAACCGCATCAGTACGTACCTGAAGTCACGTCCCAGACTTTGACGGTTCTGTCCTGAGATCCTGTGAAGACGAACTGGTCGCTGTCAGAGAAAGCAGCTGAGAGGACGCCCTCGAAGAAAAAACCCTGAACAGCAACAAAACAACATTAACACTCATTACACATTCATAACCAGGTTTCCATCACTGTCACTGTGATGTATTTGTATGTAAGTGCTTTCTAATGTAGAGAATTTGTCAACAACTATAAATCTTTCTATGAAACTTAAGTAAAGTGCTGATATATTTAACAGATAATGAACAACAACATAATCAAATGCTGTGCTTCATTAGAGAAGTTACAACATTAATCAAAACTTCAAATATCCTTCTGTCTTCTTACAGCCACATTAAAATGTTGAAAATGATAAATTATCAACAGGAGAAGTGTCAAATCAAAATGTTTCATTCATAAAATACTAAATAAATAAATACAGTTTGCTTATTTTTGGCTCCTGTCTCCTTTGCATTATCGTTAAGTCTGTTGGTTATTTTTTGGACTGACTCACAGCTAAATCTCTCAGCTGTTGTGACTTGTTAGAGCGCCCTCTGGTGGTGGTGTAGCTCTGACCTTGTACTCCATGGTGTGGTCCAGGACCAGCGGCTTCAGGGCCCACAGCCTCTGGACGGCGTCCTCGGAGCCCACCAGCGCGTGGCTCTCCCAGTTACTGGCCGTCACACAGGTCACTCTGCTGCGATGAGGCTCCAGACCGGAGCTGCCGCCGCCGCCGAAGTCGTGGAGCTTCACCTCCCCGCAGCTCGTCCCGTACAGCAGCCTGCGGTCGGACAGCAGGGCCATGGAGGACGGCGGGGCGTGGAGGAGGGACAGGGGGAACCCCTCCAGGGGCCCCTCCACCGTGGGGAAGCTGTCCCTGGAGGTGATCTCGAACAGACGCACGGAGTCCTCGTAGGCCACGGCCACGTGCTTCTCCTGGGGGCTGACGGCCAGGCAGAGCACCCTGCTGAGGCTCTCTGGGGGGGATGCACAGCGTCTCCTGAGGCAGCGCTAACGGGTAGATGAGGACGGTGCCGGTGGTCAGACCGCAGAGCAGCAGGCCTTTGTGCTGAGCTAACTCCAGACAGCAGACCTCAGCGGAGACGGCCAAGCGCTCGGACAGAGAACCTGCAGGGAGACACGGGAGGAGGAAGTTAGTTGAGGTAAATTTGGCAATTTGTTGTTGCCAAAGCCACAAATGAGTTGATTGAAAATACGTTACTTCTCTTTGCCTGAGCTGTAACTGACCTGTGAGGTTGTTCCAGCTGATCACCTCCGTCTGACTCTGCTGCCGGACGAAGAAAACTCGATCTGCGTCTTTAGTGAGGGCGACGTGGGCGCAGCCTGCCGGGATGCGGGCGGTGGGTTTGTGGCCGGCGTCGTACTTCAGACTCCACAGATGGACGCAGGCAGCGGCTGTCGAGGCCGAAACCACGAAGCCATTATACAGAACAACAGAGGTGACGGGAGCGTCTGAACCACACAGACTGTCCAACAAGGAGCCGGTGGTCACCGACCAGATCTGACAACCAACGTTCAGACAAAACAACAGGAACACACAAACACGGCTGCTGAGAAGATTCTACTGACATGATGTAGTTTTTAAAGACGTAGTTGTAGCAGTGAGATTTGTGAAGCTGGAGTCGTACGGAGCCTGTTGGACCTGATAACAAAGGCCAAAATTTATGAATCTACATTTAGAAAAACTTTTAGAACTACAGAGTTAATCTGGAGGCTTTTATTGTGAAGCAGCTTGAGGATTTCGACTGGATGGGTTTTTATTGTGAGCGTCTTGATTTATATTACTGCTCAAGCTCAGTTAACTGGATTATCTTCAACTGTGAAGCAGCTTTTTAAATATGTAGCTAAAAAGCAGAATCAAATGAGGTTAAACATAATTTGGATTGATGTCACCATCTTCTCTCGGCTGTGTCTTGGTGTTTACTCGTATGAGTTGATCGGCGGCTCCGGAGGCGAGAAACCTGCAGTCTGAGGAGACGCAGACGGACAAAACGCTGTCGTCGTGTTGGAGGTCGAGGAATCTGTCCACAGAATCTCTGTCGATGTTAAAGAGGCTCAGAGTCCGATCGCTGCCTGCAGAGGACAGAAACACAGATTTACACTGAGAGTAAGAACATCAGTAACTGTAACATTAAAATCTGTGCCTTAAAAACTGTAAACACGATTTAAAGAAACACTGAAACATCTCAGGGCACAACACAGACTGAGATGCTCAGAGAATTCAATCAGAAAATAAAAAAAGTGAAATCACAGTGCAGCGATTTTGGGAACCACCGAGTTCAATCAACAACATACCTGCTATCAGGATTCTTTCATTTTCAGTAACTGAAAGCAAAGAAGGAACCAGAGGAAACTCAACAGCTGTTTGTTTCCCCGTCCTGGAAATCTGCAGGTAAATATCATTAGCATGAGTTACAATATGGAACTGAAACTGTCAGATAAATGTAGTGATGTAGGGGTAGAAAGAAAAGACTCAAAGTACAAGCACCTCAAATTTGTACTACTACAGTAGTTGAGTACATGTACTTAGTTACTGGATGTGAGACAGGTGAAGGACTCACCTGATGCAGGAATCCTTCTTTAGAAACCACGAGCACTTTCCCGTGTTTCGGTAACGTCACAGAGTTCACGGGAGTCAAACGTCTCTGAGAATTTTCCAGCTGAGTCTCCACAGTTTGAGTCCGACCGACAGGATGAGAGATGGTGACTCGACCAGAATCAGACAGAGAAACCACAGATTCTTCCAGAACTCCCAGAACCACCGAGCCTTCGTCAGCGCCGCCGCCGAGGAGCTCGGAGCCGTCCGGCCTCCACAGCTTCACCTGGAACGACAGCGGGTTCCGATCTGAACAACACGAACACAAACCTGACGTCACCTGACGTCGACCACAGTGAACACATGAACAGAATAAGGCAGCAGACGCTGGTGTCGCTGGAATCAGGGATCAATATCAAATGCAGGATTTTTCTGGTCCTTGAGCTGAAACACTGAGATGAATCTGTAAAACAAGCTCAGACGACTGGTTCAGAGAAAAGTATCAGACAAACAGTTGTATCTCATGCAGGAGAAGACACGGTCATAGTAGCAGTAATAGTGGTAGGAGCAGCTGTGGTAGCAGTAGTACTATCAGTAGTACTATCAGTAGTACTATCAGTAGTATCGACAGCAGTAGGAGCAGGAACTCGTAGTTGTACCTGTGTGCTGGTGTAAACCATCAGCAGCTGGCTCTGTTCACACAGGTGGAGGTGAACCGATGAGGGGGCGGAGTCAACAGGCACCGCCTCCTGGATGCAGAGAAGCTGTTGGCCGTTCGTCAGGCTCCACCTCCTCAGAGAACCGTCAGCAGCCAATGACAGACAGTGGGCGGAGCTGTCAATCACTTTGACCGACAGAACTGCGCCTGAAAGACACAAATTAGAGAAGAAGTTATAATTAATATGATTTCATGATTAACCTTCTGTCCTCCGCACACACTGACCTGTGTGTCCCAGCAGAGAGAGGATGAGCTGCTGGTCAGCGAGGCTCCACGCCGCCACCACGCCGTCATCTGAACCTGCAACCAGAAGCTCCGCCTCCTCACTGACGTCCACACAGACGACACCTGAAGACACAACGACTGGTAAAACCTGTCTCACCTCACAATAAGATGATTAGAAATAAAGCTGAAAATCCCGGCCTGTGTCTGTCTGTGTGGGTTTGAACAAGATGTACCGGCCATAATGACCAGTGCACAGTGGTCGAATGTAACTAAGTACATTTACTCAAATACTGTAGTGAAATACAAATTTGAGGTATTTGTACTTGTACTTGAGTAATTTCTCTTTCTCCTCCACCACATTCACAGTAATAGTTTGCAGGTTTGTTCTGTTGCTCGGAGCAAAGCAACATTGTGAAGGTGTCACTTTGGGCTCTGGATCATTGTGACCACATTTCTCACTGTTTTCAATAATCGATCGATCGATGGAGAAAAGAATCAGCAGATGAATCCAGAATGAAAAGAATCATTAGTTTCAGTCCTGAACAAAATAGTTGAAAATGAGCTATAGCTAATGTTACTTAACCATCGCTGACTAACAATTTGTCCTGGATTCAACAAATGTTACTATTTTAATTTTGAAATTATTAAGTAGAACAATTAAGAGTTCAAAAATTGTGTCATATTAATATTTGTATTATGAAATATTCATATATATATATGAATATATCATTATTTATACATGACTGCTGCTTTTAAGTAGCACATTATTTGATATTTCTTGCATTTGTAACTGTGTCAGTTTCCACGTCTCTACGTCCTTGTGGGTCACTCTTGTTACAGCTGCTGACAAAAACAGTTAGAAAGTTAGAACTTCAAAGTTTACTTTTGATATAAAACAAATTATTCAGCTCTACATTAACATTATGCATCTTTCAGAGTGAGTATTTCTGACCTCCCTGCAGTCCACTCAGTGTGTGTTGCAGCGCCCCTCCTGGCTGCTGCAGGAAGCTGCACTTGGGAACGAGGACTGGCTCCGGACACGTCAGTAACCACTCCTCACATTGGCTGCACAGCCGACCAATCACAGAGGGGAAAGACGTGGCCAAGGAGCGGAGTCTGGCCAACAGCTCCGAGTAAAACAGAGACTCATCTGGAACCAGAAGAAAACAGCTGGTTTGCACCTGTTTTCATTAACTTCATATTTCATTTTGGATTTAAATTTTTTTGCTCTTAAGGTTGTTTATAAAATGGTCAAAAACAAATATGTAACACTGAGACAGAATGACTGACCCATGTTACCATCCAGGAAATCCAGACTGGGTTTCATCAGGATCAGCGTGTCTCTGACCAGCCTGGTCTCAGTGCAGTCCATGTACTGGGAGCACTGGTCCAGGTCCTGGATCACGGTGGACACCCCACACACCCTGCTCTTACAGTACAGCCACTCGGCACTGCCTGAAACACACAGCTCAAATGAATCAAACAAAGCAGCAGCAGTTATGATCTGACTGGTGACTTTCCTGCGTTTCCTCATATCTGCATAGCGACGTCCGTATGAAACAACAAGTCTGACTTCATACTGATATGAACATCACACGGAGCCTCTTACTGACGACTTCCTGCCGCAGCTCGTCCCACAGACCGGCGTGCAGCAGGTGATGCGGCAGCTCCTGCAGCTTCCTGACGTTGGCCCGTCCTGGAGCAAACCACAGCGGCTGAGGGGGAACCTGCGGCGGCAAAACACAATACGAAAGGAGCATTTGTCCTGTTGTTTCCACTTCTGTCAGTTTGTCGGGTTGTTAAATATCTTTTTGTTTTTTGATTTAGGAGTTTAAGTCAGTTTTGTTTTAAATAAATAAAAAAAGTTTGGTATGAATGAACTTTTGTCGTTCTGGGCGATGTTCATCTCTGAGGTCAATAAAAAGCAGCTGTTTTGACCTTCGATTCGTCCAGGGACCAAACTTTAACCGTGGGCTCGTTCCTTTTTGTTCATGTCGTTGTGTCGGATAACTTTGGGTCGATTTTGCCTTTTTGCCTCAGCTTGTCTAGTTGTCAGTTTTTCCTTGTGCGGATGGAAATGGAGCTTCAGTTAGAAGATTTTCCCACTAATCCAACTGAAGACAAACCAGGACGGACTCCTGAAAATGATGATGGAAACCTCAGCAGTTGTTGGTACCTTTCTGTCGGAGAGGAGCAGCGACAGACCCGGCAGAGACACTGGCTTCAGTCTCCCCGACCACCGACCCAGGAAGTACTCCGCCAGGATCCTCAGGCTCCGCCCCCGCCGCTCTGATGTCAGATACCGAGCCGAAACCGCCTCCCACAGACGCCTGCGCACACACACACTTTACTCAAACATTTGACCTTTGACCTGAGTCCTTGACTCTGATCATTGATCTTGTTCTTTACCGATTATTGAAGCCGATGGCGGCGACCCCGCCCGTCCAGCGCTCCTCCAGCTGATCCTCGAGGTCCCGTCTGAGTCGAGCCCAGAGGAGGGGGGGCAGCCGGATCAACGAGGGGGTCGGTGGGAGGGAGTATCTGTACACCTCACTGATGACATCATCATCCAGGGACATGACATCACGCAGTTCAGCCTCCAGCAGACCTTCCCTGTGGAAGACGCCAGTTTGTTCTCCTTGTTTTAACACATTCAGACCTTTTATACATGTCGTCTCAACTCGAGGAGACTTTTTCACTGTCCTCATTTCTGTAAGTCTGATAAAAACAGCTGATCAATGTTGTTTGTATGATTCTTTTTACATCCATAGCTCAGCAGAGAAACCACATGTTAATGTAGTGAAACACTCAAACTCAAGGTCATTTTCAATTTACTGCTAAAATTTTTTTATTTAAGAAAAAAGGGCAGGTCAAAATGCTCTTGGTCACAATCCAGCCAATCAAATTACTTTATTCTAAACCATATTTGCATAAACAGCAACAGACAGCAGCTACACAAAACAAGTTTCCTTGTTGAACGAGACAAACAAAAACATCGACCGAACAAAAGTGCAATTTAAGGCTAGATAACACTTAGCACTAAGATACTGTCTCATCAACAGCTCTCTTTTAAGGGATTTTCGGGAATCTGTGTCACAGACTTACGTATGCAGGAGAATCCCCTCACCTTGCCAGAGTGATGTATCCTAAGGCTCCGCCCACCAGCGCCTTCCCGTGTTTCTCCTCCAGCATCAGGAACAGCTGTGACATCGCTGCCTGCGTGTCGGCGCCCAGGCGCGCGTCGGTGAGCGGGCTGAAGGACGTCCAGCGTCTGGCTGCAGACAGTAGCAGTTGAAGGTGCAGAGGACAGCCGGTCGAATCGAAGCTCTGCAGCACGGCGTCGCTCTGTTCAGGCATCAGAGTTCGCCGAGAAGCTCTCAGGTACGATTCCATGATCTGTTTTCCTTCATCACGAGACAAACGTCCCACTTCAAAGAAACTCTCCGAGGTCTTCAACTTCAGCCGCATGTTAGCGAACACCTCGCCGTTGGTATCCATGGACACGACCAGGTGGACGTTGGGTGGGACGTTGGTCGGCAGCCAACGGAGTTTGTGAGCACAGTGTTGGTCTGAGAGCTGATCCAGAGCGTCCAGGATGACGAGCAGAGTGTTCCCCTGCTGGGAGACCTCGGTGAGGACGTTCCCGAAGAACCTGAGCAGCTCCAGGTGGCTGTTGGCCGTCAGCGGCGAGGGCAGAGCCAAACCACAAGCCAGACAGATCTGGATGCAGACGCTGCGCAGGACATGGTTGACGTCAGGTTTCTGAGGATGACGAGCTGACAGCAGCCTCATCACCACCACCGCCCCGGCCTCCAGGACGCTACGCATCTCCTGCGCCAGTTTGCACAGCACAGCTGTCTTACCCATCCCAGCAGCCCCGTGCACCACGAGCGGGCTGTGAGGGACGTTGGTGGACTCCCACATGGTGAAGCAGAGCTTACCCAGAAGCCCCTCCCTGCCGTACATACCTCTGCACAGCTCGGTGCTCATGGCTGCGTGCTGTTCAACCTCCTCAACCACCCAGTCTGAGATCTCTTCCTTTTGTTCCTCAATGCTTCCCCAAATCTTCCTGCGTCTCCCCTCCATTGATGAATCAACCATCGCTCCGATCCTGGCCTTCATCTGTGAGACGAACTGCTCACAGACGCCGTCCAGGTACTGAGTGTGCTCTTTGCGCTTGGGCTCGATGCTTCCTTTACTCAGCTCCACACAGTGCAGGTTGAGGATCTTTGGCAACGTGGCATAGAGGCGGGACTTGAGGTTGGTAAGGAGTCCTTGAGCTTCTGCGTCCAACATGCCATCGGTGGTCAGATCCATGTACTTGGCGAGACGTTTGGGACCATCCCTCACCCTCTGGCGAGGAATCTCTCGAACGAAGAGCAGAGCTGACGGCTTGCTGTTGTCATTCCACAAACCCTCCTTGAACTCTCGCTCTGTGACTGTGAACAAGAGGAAGGCACTGAGATTTTCCAAATACTTTGAATCAACAAAGGACAAACTATGTGAGACGTCTCTGACCTGATGTATAGAAGTGTTGTTTCTGCTCGGCCGTGATGTCACCAGCCACCTCTGCGTCCGTGGCAGCCGAACGTAGGAGCTGCAACAGTCGAGTCTCTGTGAAACGCCAGGAAAGGACGTCGTTGTCATGCTGCGGCCCGCTCTCAGGTCGGAGGTCACTGTAGTGGGGGAAGTGAGCCGTGATTGGCTGGAGGACGTAAGCAGGTGGGACCGCATTGTTGTCTTTCAAGAACCACTGATTCAGCTGTTTGATGCCTTCAGGGTTTTTGGACAGTTTGGACAAAAGAGCTTCAAACTGCTTCTCTGGGACGAGGGGAGGAAGAGCACGGTGGCCATACCGGTTCCCCAGCAGAGCCTTTGGAGCCCAGACGCAGGAAAATAAAGAGAAGAAGAAGAATGAGCTGAAATTCAATCTTGGGTTAAACTTTATTAAATGATTGCACTTTTACTTCCACTCCGACAGAAATGTCTAATAAAAAGATCAAACACATCATCGTCCAAAACAGGTCGCATAGATTTTGTTTCATGTTTCCCCAGAGGAGGAAAATTGTGTTTTTGTGAAAACTAGTCTCCATTTCTGCGTTCTTCAATTTGAGTTACTTGTATTTTACTTGAGTATTTCCATTTCATGCTACTTTTACAAACTGCTCCAGGCCCGAGTACTTCTTCCACTGACTGGCTCTTTAGCAGCTGACAAACCAAATATCTGAAGCCATGAGACATGAACTTCACCTCGAGTTGAAAGATCTGAAACGATCAGAGGAAAATTAATCTGCAATCATTGATAATCAATTAATAGTCAAATATACACAAATATCTTGTTTTAGTTTCTCCAATAAAAGGATTCATTGCTTTTCTCTGATTCATGTCAGAAATGCAAGATGTTGAGTTTCATAAGAAAACTAGTATTTGTGTTGGAGGTTGAGTTGAGGACAGAAGCTGCTCCGTCGTCTGGACAAACTGAGGCTGCTGGGTTTTATCTTTCAGTGTCCTCTGGACTCTGAGACACGTCACTGACGCTCAGTAGGTGGAACCAGTGACGTCCTGACGCTGCAGAGTCCTTCAGTCCTGGACCGAGTTCAGACCAGTCTGTAGCTTCCTTTCTCTTCTCTGTAAACGTTAACATGAACTTGATGCAGGAGTTTTGTTTTCTTCTGGATGTAATTGTTGCATCTGCCTCTGGTTTCACCTCAAAACGCTTCCTCCTCCTCCTCTTTTTTCTTTGTCATTGTGGAGCACCGGCCGTGTGTGATGCTAATTGTTTTACTGTGTTTATGTGGTTTGATAAAGCAGCACAAAACATCCGGCAGCTGGGACTCAGTGTCTGATGCATCTTGTTAGAGATCAAGAGACTTCACCGGTGGAGACACTCGCACCTTTGACGTTATCTCACATTAGGGCTTGAAAAAAATCTGAGTCATAATCTAAGAGAGGTGAGAGACTCACGATGAAATCTGGACCGGCTGAAATCCTCTGACAGCTCCTGATCTCCTGCAGGAAGATCTCACAGGCCTCGTGGTCTCCGGACGAGACGCCTCGGATCCCCCAGCGCAGATCCACCGCCTGAACAGGAAGTGACCTCACTCATCAATGAGCACATTTTTATTGAAACTACACTTCAAACAGAGGAAGCCTGACCTCAAACAGCAGCCCCAGACTGCGGCAGAACGCAAGGACTTCTGGGTAAGCCCTCTCCAGCAGGGCCTTCCTCTCACTGTTCATATCTGAGCAGAGACACAATCAGAACATCAGAAACACAAATATTAAAACTCTTCTGCTGGAATGTTTTAGTCCCTTTAGCTGCTGTTGTAGCTTCGACTCTGCTGAATCCAATTATTCTGGATTTTGTCTGAAAGTTTAAAAAGTTAAATGTTTTCAAATTAATCAAACTCTCTTTCTGTGTTTTCCTGTCGTCTCTCGGCTCTGAAAGGAAATTTGTGCTTCTTGCTTTAAAGTTCCTTACAAATACCACAAATACTATTGTTATTATTATTAATGAATACGTCAAAAAAACGTGATACAGTGGTTTCACATACATTTAAGATACAAGAGCAGTTTTTTCAAATCTTCTCTACACATTCACAAACTCGTTCCATCACAGGTTTAGGAAGTGACAGACTTTGAGATTATTTCTTCACATCCTTTCACAAGCTCAGAATCTTATTGACCTTTAATTGAGCTCAAAATGTCCCAGTTAACACACAGACAGACAGAAGACGAAGTCCTGGGTTTGTTCATCAAGTGATTATGTCGAGACAATAATGAGAAGGTCAAACTGCTCTGACCTGTGAACGTGGAGCTGATGAAGACTCGGATCATGTTGGAGCTGGTCTTTGTCCTCTGAGCTCCGTCCGTCCGCCCTCTCAGGACGTCCTGCAGGTTGACGTCTCCTGCTGCTGCTGGACGCTCCGCCATCGTCTTCACCTGAAACCGCAGTCTTCGTCTTCGTCGTCTTCTTCTTCGGACTGCGGGCGTCTGATCCTCCCTCAGCTGCTCTTCAGCCTCCTGCCTGTTTGTCTCCTCAGAGAGTTTCCTCCGGGACGACCTCGTCTCTCACATGAGCTGCTTTCTAACATTGTTCTTTCACCTTCTGTCCCGACTCGATGTTTCTTCATGATTAACCCATTTAACACAAATCATGTTTTTCCTCAACATTGCTGGTCGTTTTTAAAACCCGCTGCATCAACAGAACTTTCACATCTATGTTTTAATACAGACAAACACATATTTGTAACACAGCTTCCTGTTGAGATGCTATAAACAGAACAAATAAGATATTTTTATTTCGTTTCTTATATTTGTAGCAGTTTTGTGAAACCAGATATAAACAAACAGTTTGTAGGTCCATTTTAAATAAACTAAATCAACTGTGTTCGAGTTAATATTGGATTTTATTGAAGTGTAAGTGAAGTGAACTGCTCAGTCTTTATGCTAAGCTAAGCTAAGCTAAAGACATCCTGGACACAGTGAAACTGTCACACGCTGCAGAAGAAACGAAGAAGCAGCTGAGACCATTGAAGTGAATCTGACAGTAAGAGACACAGAATGTTGTAACGCTGCTGTAAAGACGTCGTCTTGTCTCTGTGGGTCTCTGCGTCTTCACCCGCTGGACTGGAAAACACACACATCGAACCTGCTCAGTGTTTACTCAGCGAGGCCCGTGGGAAGTCGGGCCCCTGGGGGCCGCCGCTCACAGCTGCAGCTCAGCACTAATTACGCTGCAGACGAAGGCGAGGATGATGATAATGAGGATAACAAAGCCACTGTAGAGCTGAAGAACATCTGCTGCACACGAAGACAGTTACAATCCTCTGACATCAAGTGACGCACAAACACCTCGAATGTCACACAGGTGTTTTTCATCAGGTCCGGACCACAACTTACAAACTATAAAGAATCCAGGGCTTATTGGAGCCATTGAGGGGAAACATGTACTAATGAAAGTGAACTAACAAACTGAAGTGAGATAATAATGAAGAGCCATTAATACACTCATTCTGTGACTGTTAACATTCTCTGAGGTTTTGAAGGACTATTTAGGCAAATTAGGTGAAATCAGACAGGAACAAAAGCACCGACGCTTCATTTCATTGTTAGCGTCTCTTCTGAACATGCAGGTGCAAAGAAACACAACCAAGAAAGTTCTTTTCCATTACAGTCAATACAAACCACGTGTGTGTCCCAGTTCTACACCACACACTCATTCTATGCTTTGTGTCTGAGCTGTGTCCAAACTGGACGAATGATAAAACGACTATCGTCAGAACACACTGAACATTCAGGTTGAAAAACCTTTGCAAAGCACATTTTGAGTAAATCATCAGCTAAACTGAACCAAACTGAAATAAGCTACTAATATATACACTTTGAATTTAGAGTTATCTTCTATTTGCACTCAGCTGCATTCATGTTACACGGAATGGGAAAATGAATGAAACCATTTTAACTGCTAAAATGATCTAATGATCATAAACGCATTGTTCAGTTTTCTGGGTCCATGGATCAGGATCAGGACCAAGTTCCACTGATGACATTCATGAATCTAAGTCGCCACAATACAATTAGAGAGAAATGAGAAAAAAAAATCTGCTACGTAAATATTGGTTCGTTTTCAGGCTTTTCACTAATCTTCACAAGTTTTACCTTTTCAGGCCAGAAGGTTAAATTGCAGACTTTAAACGGATTAAAACTTCTAAAAGCTGTGATAAGTGGTTGTGAGTAAATGAGACTTTGTCCTAAAGGGATCTACTGATCTAGAATTCACAATAAGTCCTGTTATATTGAACCTAACTGACTGTCTGAAAGTTTCAAAGACAGTTACTGAAGGACTGAATCCAACAGCTGCTCGGAAGGAAACAATCTAAAAACTGATTTGGGAGAACTGATCAGCAGGGATGGAAAGTTTACAGAATTTCTACTGTAAAATGTAAAACAAGTAAAGCTGCTTTTTAAAGGAAAATCTCAGCATCAGACGAAGATTTGTTCGATGTTAAACCTGCAGTCGGTCCTGAGAATCTGTTTGTTCTCCAGTTTCACCTTCAGGCTGTTTTTTAAAGCTGTCGACCTGCAGCTCTCTGAGGATGTTACATCATAAACTCCAGCTGGGAGACACTTCACACTCCCATCAGTCTGTACGAAGCCCGACGGTCTCGAGTCCACTGTCTCCACTTCACATATTGAAGCCAGAAAATCCAAATATGAGCAAAAAGGTGCGGAGCAGCAACCACAGCAGGTGAGACACCTGTCAATCAAACAAACAACTTTAATATCTCCTGAACAGAGCAATCGGTGAAGAAACGATCTCCTGAGAACTGAACGGGTTTTCTCATTCACTTCAACAGACTATAACTTGAATGATTTGCTGAGTGTTGAGTTTCCTCACAACAGGAAATTTTGTCCAGATAAGTTAACATTACAGGACGTTTGCTTTGGTTTATGTGTGAGCTTGATCCTTGGTTAGAAAATGGTAAGACTTTAAATTAAATCCCTTTTTGATCCCACAGAGGGGAAGTTCAGGTGTTTCAGCCTGTATTTCATTGTGGACATTTACTGAATAACGTTTTATAGACTGCTGAATGTCGAAGGGTCCAGGATCTGTGAGCTGGTCAGTCAGTGCTTTATTTTGTGTCTGGGTTGTTATTTTTGGGTTGGACACAAACGTGTTCACTAATCAGTTACTCAGACACACAGGACGTCACCTCAAATCTTTTTATTTACTGCTCATTTTCTCCATGTTGTGGAACCTTTTACAGTTTTTTCTAGAAAACTTCAGTCTGTTGTTCTCTGGTCTCAGAGTGCTGGGGCGGAGCCGGCTGCTGTGATTGGTCAGCAGGGACACGGCGTGCCGGCGTCCTGCTCCACCGTCAGTCCTTTGCTCAGCAGGAACGCTTCCTGTTTGGGCTCCCGCCCGAGGAACTTCCTCAACATCTCAGAGGCGTCCTCAGAGCCACCAGGGCGCAGGATGAACTTCCTGTAGTCCAGACCCACCTGGAGGACAAATCAGAAGACAGCAATTCACAGTCGTGGCTCTGTCCTCAGTCTACTGTCTCTTTAGGCTGACACTCTCCCCCTGCTTCCAGTCTTTGTGCTAAGCTATGCTAAACACTGATATCCATCTGAAACATGTGGAGAAGACAGAGGACAACAGGGTTTACCTAAGCATTCATTTCAGAAACAGTCTACATCACAACATCCACATTATTGATATATGCGTTCAAAAAATCACCAGAGAGATTATAATGAACAACTGAGAGAACACATCGACACACGACACAAAAATATTCAGTTTTGACGTTTTCTGCAAAACAGAAACAGACATTGTCAAAGACAGTCTTTATGCTGTGACGTAAGAGGAGAAGCTACAGAATCTGATGAGACAGACTTTTAACTCGGCTGGAGGAGATCACAGAGAGAAGTCTTTGACACACAGCCAGACAGTGTAAAGATCTGAAAACTGGACTGATGTGGTCTCTCCTGGTCTTAGTGAGGTCTCTGCATCAGCTGTCTGATCTGAGGCCGTTACAGTAGTCGAGTCTACAGAAGATAAACACACGGACACAAATCTTTTTCTAAACCCTGCTGAGACAGAAGTTCTTTAACTCTTCATGTCTTCTTCAGGTGATCTTCAGCTCATTTTGTCTTAATGTGGATGTTAAAGTTTAGATCTGAGTCCAGGATTGCACCAAGATTTCTCATCTGGTTTGTGGTCTTTACGTCAGTGACTGAAGCTGAGCTCTGAATTTTAATCGTTTGGGAGCAAAGACAATTATGTCTGTTTAATTTTTGTTTAACTGGCATTGATTTGTATTTTCCAACCCATAATAAATTTCTCCAGCTGATAATTTTCATGTACTAATGTTATTTAATTTTTTTGTATTTACGTTTTTTAATGACTTTTTCTCAGCTGCGTGTTCTGACCTTGGGGTTCATGATTCCCTCCTGTTTGAAGCGGGCGAAGAACATGTCCATGGAGAACACCTCGCTCCACAGGTAACCGTAGTACTGAGCATCGTAGCCACCGGCCAGGTGCCCGAAGGTCGCAGGCATGTTGGTTCCTGCAGAGAAAGACGACAAGGTCAAAGGTCAGAGAGATCGGAAGAAGAAACCAGGCAGCACAGTTATACAGTTCAGTTATTTTCATGAAAACAAGTCAGGTTTCTGATGAGTGAGTATGTGTCCAGCACATTTTTTATTGATATTCTCATCTGAACAGAGTGTGTTGTAACAGGCTGTTATTGTGGTTCTGCACTGTGCCACTAGGTGGAGCCCTGCTCTGTCTGATGAGATGGACTGAGGACTGTGTCTGAGCGTCGGAGGACTGAAGTGTCGTTCACTACAACAGTCATCAGAGCTGAGCTGCCAGCTAATATCAATAATCTGAATCATCAGTTGATGAACTTCTGATTCAAACCTCATGTTGTCGGTTCAATCATCTGACTTTTTGTTCAGAGTTTTACAAACCTAGTCCCGTTTCAAAACTACTGCAAACCCAACAGTCATGAGAATAGAAGCAGAAAGCTGACGGGCACAGGAGCTTGACCTGCGACACTGATATATGACTGTGACAGGAAGCCTGGCTGTGTTTGTTGTCTTTACCACGGGTGGAAGAACGTACGCCACACAACCTGTGTCAATATTTAAAGTCTGAACAATTGTAATTATAGCGACTGCCCTATAGTCGCTCGTGCACGGGTGTGGGAGACTGTTTTTGACGCGCTCTTAATCACAACTGAACGATGTCCACGTTTGGGTGGTGTTCCCATTTAATGATCAAGAAGTTACAACAGGAATATGATCATACTGAAGCAACTCATACTTTGACGACGAGACGATGCTGAAGGACAAAAGGTGAGGTAAGTGAGTCAGGCGAGCGGTAAAAACCGCATGACCTTCCACCCCATGCTACACTGCCACCCGTGGGGACCCGACGCAACCCACAAAAATAAACTGATGGTGGCTCCTATAGTAATTGATCAATTGATATAAAGTGTTTAAAATGTGACCTGATGAAGCAGGAATTCCCAGGATGTCTTGACTGAGGCGTCCGTACTCCTCTGCCGGGTCGAGTCCGGACCTGGTGTGCAGAGCCTGATCCACTTTAGCCAGGACGATCTGCCTCAGGTTAAACAAACCTGCAGGAGAGTCACAGTTACCATGGCAACAGTGAAACAGGCACTGACCAAATGTACAACTTCCTGTTTTTTTACCCACCTGTGTTGGCGAGGCGGGACTTGATGAGTTTGTCGAGCAGCTCGTCGGGAATAGTGTTGCCGGTCTTGTAGTGTCTGGACATCCTCAACAGAGGCTCCCTCTCCCAAACCCAGTTCTCCAACATCTGAGACGGAGCCTCCACAAAGTCCCGCTCAACATGAGTCCCGCTGAACATGGCGTAGTCCGCCTGCAGACACACGGACACTCAGAACCAGCTGACAAGAAGTGCACCGACTGCTTTAATTAGAATTTCAAAGGTAAATCTGCTGCCATTATCACTGTAAGCTGCATACATGCACTGCTAGAACGGAAAGCCTGACAGGTGTAGCAACAGTAACTCCAGATGGAGGGTCAATTAAAGACCTGGAAGCTCCTCCAGAAACTGTCTGCATCATGCAGTGTTGGAGCTGGTTTATCAGCTGACCTCAGCGCAGAGTTGGTGCATGACGTGGCCGAACTCGTGGAAGTATGTCTCCACCTCGTCGTGCTGCAGGAGCGACGGGGCGTCGGCCGTCGGCTTGCTGAAGTTGGCCACCATGGCCGCCACCGACATCTGACGAGCGCCGTCGGGCAGCAGGCAGCCGGGCTGAAGGCCGAAACAGGCGGCGTGACCGTACTTCCCCTCCCTGCACAGGAACAGGTGTGAGTGGAGACACCGAGGACACCAGACACATCTACACAGTTACCCTGAAGACACACGGTGCTTTCTGCCGGCCTGTTGCCTCGCCCGCTGAGCCCTCACCTGGGGTACAGGTCCAGGTAGAACTGGCCGACCACATGACCGCTGCTGCGGTCCTTCACACAGTACAGAGTGACGTCCGGGTGCCAGACGGCGGCTCTGTCCACCAGCTCAAAGGACAGACCGAGAAGCTCCTGGTAGATGTCCAACAGACCCTGAGTCACCACCTCCATGGGAAAATACTCCTTCAATAGGTTCTGGTCCACAGCGTACTGAGTCTCCTCCACCTGAGAGGAGGAAGAGGAGGAGGAAGAGGAGGAGGAGGAGGAGGAGGGAGAGAAGCAGCAAAGTGAGGAAAAGGACAAGGAAACAACAGAGAAAAAAGGAAAAGAAAAACGACAAAAGGAAAGAAATCCTCATCATTCAGGGAGCGTTTACTGAATTTGTCTGTAACAGCTCTTATGAGATAAAAGTTACTTCAACAGTAAATGTGAATAATAAAAAAAAGCTGTTGTGTTTCACTGCTTTTTCATCATTAACAGCTGCTAATGATGAGACTGTCTTGTGTATATTTTTAGTTATTCTAGTTATTAGTTTAAAGTTCACACCATGTAAAGCAGCAGCAGATTAAAGTGCAAACAATCATGAAAACCATAAACAAGAAACCAAATCTGAGTGAAAACAACAACTCAGGGCGGCTGATTTTATGGCACCTAACAGTTTCCATTTAAACCTTTCAGCCCGACGCTGAAAACTAAAAGTCCTCCCGCTGAGCCTCTGTCGACTGCAGCTGGAAAACAACTGGCTTCACATGAAGGCGAGATCATATTGATATGGAATAAAATGAATTCAGTTTTTCTTGAAAAGCTAAAGCTCAGGTTGGTAACGTTTGAGAAACCTGCCAAACCATGTGGAAGAATCGAGCAACGAGTGCAAGGGCACAAGTTCTACATGTTTTCTGTCTGTTACATTTTGCCTTAATGAGAAATGATAAAAGATATATGTGATCTTTGTGAATGTGTCTGTAGCAGCAGGTATCACATGCGCAGCTCTCACCTGGGTCATGAAGTAGCGGGTGTCCCAGGCGTGCAGCTCCCCGTTAAAGGGCAGATTTCTCTTCTGACACTCCTTCTCCTTCAGTTTGAGGATGACTGAGCGCTCTTCATCACCCAGAGGCTTCAGCTTACGGGCCAGTTCCTCTGAAAGACACAACAAATCCGGACACCTTGTAGGAGAAATGAAACCCAAATGTCCCCAAAGCTTCCACTCAGCTCTGGATTAAATGACACAAAACATGATACGTGTGTTCGTGTGAGATCATTTCTATACAAACTGTGAAGTGGACGCGATAAATAAACAAATAATTTTTTTAACCATTAAACAGTGACACTACGTGTCACCATTTTGATTTTAATTATATATATAGTTATATAATAAAATTTTTCCCAGGTACTTTTCTTCCAGTTGTGTGTCTTGTAATTTCAAGGTATGTGTAAGTTTTTCCATTAAGAAGATTCCGTCAACCATTCAGCCGTCTGTTTTTTGTCGGTTGCACAACCTTCCCCCAGTTCCTCTTTAGAGCTTTTTCACTGGATGTTTGTCGTATCTTCAACATGTTTAACCAAACATCATGTGAAATTTCAATATTATTCTTGTCATTAATGTTCCGTTCCGTTAATAAAATGCCAAAGTCTGTCTGCAGGTTTCAGAACATCCAGGTGGAACTTCAGTGTTTGTTGCAGGACTCACCCAAGAAGCCGGCCACCTTCTTCCCAGATTTGGCCATGTTCATCTCCAGGACGAAGTCAGCGTGGGTGGTGAAGCCGAGCAGAGAGCTTTTCTGAGCCCGAAGCTCCACCAGCTCCTTCAGGATGGCCGAGTTCTCCTGAAAACACACAGGACATCTGCTTTGGCCCTTTGATGGTTAATTCCAGTTCACTGCTCCTTTCTTTGCCCGTCAGACGTCTTTATAGTGATGTCACCATGTTCCCAGATCTCAGATGTGAACTTGTGTTATGTTTCTATCACCGACCGAAATATTTGCGAATTTCCCCACTGTGGGATGAATAAAGATATATCTTATCTTAAATAATGGACAAAACTACCACAATAAGTTGAATTATCCTTAAAGTAAAACAGTATTTAATATATGAATATAAAAAACAGCTTCCTTGAGAAATCTAGTTTCACTGAAATGACCACTGAGGTGAAAATGGTCTTCACCAGTGATGGAAGAGAAACTCAGATCTTTTACTTGAGTAAAGCTAAAATACCACAGTGTAAAAATACTCTGTTATAAGTCAAAGTACTTAGCTATTAGCATTAAAATGTACTTACAGCGCCAACAGTAAAAGTACTCATACAGGATGGCTCATTTCAAATGAACATATATGATATTATTGGATTCTAATTATTGATGTTCATCACTATAATGTTGCAGCTGGTGAAGACGGAGCTCATTTATCAAACATACAAACTGTCGGGTTCTACAGAGACCAGTGATGAAATATAAATCACAACTGCACTACAAACAAGTATTTTCACTGAAGTGCTGATTGGATCAATAACACATCAGAAAATAGTGAAACATGTCCTCTGCTGAATTGTTCTGGGTAAATTGAAGTTGAGATCAAATCAAATCTAATATGAACTATAAAATAATGGTGGTTTCTTCGTCTCTCACCTCTTTGCAGCGGGAGTTGAAAGCCTCCTCCAGCTTCCTGCGGGTTTCTGGGACAAAGCATTTCTTCATGGTGGGGAAGTAATGAGGATACTTCAGGGTGACCTTCAGCTTCTCTCCATCCTGCTCCAGAGAGCTCAGGAAGTCCTCGGGGAGGCCGCCTGAAACCAACACGTTTAATGTCTCAGTACACAAGAGAAGCAAACCAGGTGGGAGCGTCTGAAGGTTCAGAGACCGGCGGACTCACCCAGCTCGTCTCTGCTGAAGGACAGACTGGTGGTGTCCTCGTTCAGGTTCTTGTTGAAATCGATGCACAGGTTGCTCAGCTTCTTCTTGATGGTCTTGATCTCCTGTTAGAGCAGAGTGAAGGTGGATCAGACTCAAATGCTCACACCTGATACCAGATGGAGAGTTTAAAGTAAAATAAATATCACTGATAGAGGATTTATTCCTAAAGCCCACTCATATCTGAAAACATGTGATCTGTGACCAGCAGCAAATAAAAATAAGATGGTGCTCTGTGTCAGCAGGTCATTAATATTAAAAGACTCGAGGGCAGAAAAAGTGATTGGGACGTTTCTGATTTGGACAAACTGATACAGGCCAATGACTTCAGCTGACGTGATCTTTTATATTTTGGAAATTATGAGTAATAAATGTTGAGCTGTGATTGAACTTCTTAAAATGAAACACTGGGTTTCTTGTTGGATAAGGAATAATTAAACTAAAATTAAACAGTGGCTTGGACTCTCAGTGAAGCTTCAATGGATGGATAAAGGTTCAAAGTAAGGAAGCAGCGGCCACCTCTTGTGTCTCTTTGGGCAGGTGGAGGCCGTTCCTCTTCCCCAGCTTGATCAGTCGCTCCATGTAACGCCTGGACTCTGCAGTGAGGCTGTCAGCATCGACTTTCTTCTGCAGACAGAAACAAAAAGACATGAGATCAGGAAATCTGGAAACTAGGAGAAGAGCAGAGTGGCTCAGAGTCGCTGCAGGTCCTGGATTTAAAAGGAAATAAGAGACACTGCAACGAGTCTCTGCTTTTTCTACTCACACAGACAAACTTGGTGTAAAAAGATTCAGTCCCTGATTTTTAATTTAAACTCTTATTTGAAGCTACATTAGCTTGATCTTTGATTGTACAGTGTGACAAATACAGTACCAACACACTGTTTGACATGTCATTACATTTGGTTTGTCGTATATAACCAGTTTTTCCTGCAGCACCATCATTTTGTGTAAGTCATGCTGCTGTCACACATTTTTGCTCCAGGCCACCAACACATTGAAAAAACTCCAAATTTGCTTCGAATGTCTAGTACATTCTCACCAAATACAAAACAATCATGCAAATCTGACATTTGGAGCCACTGTGGCCAAAATCTTCCTTTAGTTCAGCAACTTTTTGTTCAAATGTCACCAAGTGTGAAAAGCAGCGTTTTCTTGAGTATTGATGTATCAAATCAGGTGAAGTGGACAATGTTTCACATTTTTAAAACTTAATATACGATGTTGTGTGTGAAAAGACGGAAGGAACCAATCAATCATCTGTCTGCTGATTGGATGGCAGTCTGCTCTCAGTCAGCTCACCTCCAGAGCGACGATCCTCAGGTAGACGTCCTCCCTCATGCTCATCTCCACATCGAACTCGGACAGACGCTTATCGGCCTCGGTGCTCGCAGCTCGGACCTCCTTACAGGGAGACACGTGCTGCGGGAAGTCCAACATGTTCCTCTGGACTGAGGAACAGGAGGCGGGGTCAGACATGAGAGGGGCAGGGTCAGATAGGTGAGGGGTGGGGTCAGACATGAGAGGGGCGGGGTCAGATAGGTGAGGGGTGGGGTCAGACATGAGGGGGCGGGGTCAGATAGGTGAGGGGCAGAGACACCACAGCAACATCACAGTCAGTTTGGGTTGTCTGCATCGAACCGGATCTCAGCTGACTACAGCTGCAACTATAGTTATTCGTTTTCATTCTTGATTAATCAAAGGATAATTTTTTTGATTTAACATCTGTGATTTACTCTTGAAAACAAAGTCCCACCACAATTAGCAGATGTACAGTGATGTCTTCAAACTGCTAATTTGTTCTGACTCATCAGCCACAAACAACAAAATGTTCTATGAAAATGATACAAGCAAAACATCGTCACTTTATTGAAGCTGTAAGTGGCACATTTTTATTCGTAAGCAGCAAGTTTAGTTTGTTTGCCTTTTGTAAAGCAGTTTTAAAGCACTGATTTTGATCAGTGCTCTACAAACAAACATTAATATTATCAATATTCAACAAATCAATATTTAATATTTAACCTACGTTTTATATTTTCCATCACATTTTAAACTCCAGAATTAGCTACTGTACATTCTAAGCTTAAGCTTAAGTTTACATTTGAAACTCTCTACATTTGTAAAGTTAGGAGGAGAAAGTTTAAAGACTAGACGGTCTGAAGGTGATGTTTGCCCTTCGGGGCAAGAATTCAGAAGAAAATCACTGACCCCACTCACACAATCTGTAAATGGTCCTACTTTTAGGCCTAAAAGTCAAAATATTCCATCAACCTTGTTAGCGTTGTTAAAATGACTCCTGTCTTTAGCAGCACTGGGCCTTTAATAAGACTGTTTCCTCCTGGAATCTCTGCTCAGGCTCAGGTTTGTTTGTTCATTATGTCTAATGACTTAAGCTACTTACTGCAGGAAACAGTAAGTTTCACTCACAGGATGGACACTAGACATTTTCTTCCTTTTTATAGACTAAACGATTAACTGAAAAAAAAAATAGAATAACCCATAATGAGAACGATCCTGTCCTATGTTAATACACAGGAAAAAAAGTATTATTTCAAAATGGAAAAGACAAGAGCTGTTGAAAAGAACAAATAAAGTCAAACTGAAATCATATGAGAGGTATTACAAGCAATGAGAAACCTGGTTTGAATATGGGACAGGTGGACAGTGAGGACACCTGGGACATGATGATAATAACATGGGCAGCATATAAAAGGTCCTGATCGTAGTGTTGATGTTTCAATGGAAGTGAAGGGCAAAGGATGGATGAACTCGATAGAGATGAACTGGATTCAAAGACTTAAATATGATGTATATTTATGTTCATTTATATTTCACATAATTCATAAAAGTTGATCAGTTATGAAAACACTGGGGTTGAGCTCATTCGCATTTAGCGTCATGTGATTTCTGTCATTTCCATTTATTATCTCGGAATTTCAATTTAGTACCTTGTCATAATAGTTTAGCATCTCACAATTTCATCTCAGTATCTCATCATTTAGATTCACATTTTGTAATTTTAATTTTTCATTTTGTAACTTTGATTTAGATTTTCATAAATTTGTATCATCGTCTCATAATTTTGACTTAGTATCTCAATTTTACCGTATCATTGAACAAGTCAACTTGGAATTTAGACTTAGTAAATCTCATAATTTTGTGAAACATTCATAGTTTAGACTTTAATCATGTTACATTTCAGTGCTCTTCCTTCTTCCAGCTGACCTGGATTTATCATTAAACCGTCGCCAGTGCTAAGTTCACTTTTCTCTCTTACAGGCTCTCACTCGTTAACAATGATGAGTTAGTCTGAAGTGATGATAAAGTCAGAGAGAAGAAATAGTTCGGTGTTTCCTCCCGCAGCAGCAGCAGAGGTGTTTTCAGGTTTGCAGCTGCCTCCACACAAAGCTTCTGTGTCTATTGTAGCAGCAGCAGAAGCTGGTTCAGCTGCTTTCTCTACAAACTGCTGATGAGCCTTTACCATCACACAGGAATTGTGCTGACTCACAGCTTTGGAGCAGAGCTCACAATGGACGAGCGACCTGACTGTGCTGTCAGGTTCATGCTGTGTTTCAACTCTTTCTATTCAACTTCATCATCAGTCAACTGGACAAAGTGCAGAAATATCTGGAGGGTGAATTAAAATAATAAAACAAAAGAAATCTCCGTTAGCCTGTGACGCTCTTGTTGCAGGTAGAAAGGAGAGTTTAAGTAGATGTCTGGTGATATTCTATATTTTTCTTCATGTTCAGATTCAAACCATCAGGGATAACAGGTCTGATCTCTGTCTCTCCATCTGATCTGTCTTCATCCTCTGAGTCCATTAAAACCTCCTCACTGAGCCTCACTGTTGTTCCTCCATCACCATCAACTCACACACTGTCGTTTATCTGGACTCAATCCCACAAACACAAAGACTCACTGGAGACCAAACATGGATTCATCCACCGCTGAAAATAGTCCCCAACACATGAACTATTTCCTCCTGTTTGTCTGAAATAAACTACAGTGACCAGCTGATTGAGGAAACTAATGAACCTTTTTAAACATGAAACTTTATATTTGTGAGGTGTTTTTAAAAATTTCTGCCTTCAGGAGGAACCAATGAGCTTGAAGCTGAGAGCCACAGACAGACTTACATGTGTTGGTTTGAAGTTGTTAAAAATAAGAAAAATATAGAAGAACATCAGACTTGAGTTCTGACTATAATTCAGATTACATCCACATTGAGAATTTTTACTCTGTTTTGGAGGGTCAGAGTGGATAAATGTGAAAACACTGGCCTCATGTTTAGTGTGAACAAGGAAACCGGCGACTTTAAGCCAGGTCAGGGTGTGTGTGTGTGTGTGTGTGTGTGTGTGTGCGTGCGTGCGTGCGTGCGTGCGTGCGTATGTCGTACTGTACACAATCTAACTCTCTCTGGGATCAAAAGCAATGACAGAATATGAAATTTCAGAAATCAGAGTGTCCTTGAACACATGTTTTCAAAACAGCCTCTGCTCTTAACAGCACTGTCACACTACACCGATGTAACTTTTCATCAAGTGAAACTGAAGCTGAAAACAATCTGGAGGAAGTAAATCCATCAACAACTGATGGAGGATTTAGAAAATGATTAGCACAAATGTAAATAGACATCTTGTTGATTAATGAGTGGAGGCAATATTTTACTGTACAAGAAGATTATTGTTACCTCAGTGGAACAAATTTATGTGGTAACTCTTGGCCTTGAAATGACATCCAAGGTCGGCATTACACACAGGCCTTTCATTCTAAAAATGAAAATAGGGTAACAGCCAGCCGGTGTCGTCCACTGCTGTTTCACTCGTCTCTTACTCTTCTGAAAAACTGATATATTTTTTGATCTCCTGACTTTGACGAAAGTCAGATGAAAAGAGAAATATCATCAGAACATATGAGCTCACCGGTGTACTCGACCTCCACGTCAGCGAGGGCCTTCAGCGTGTTCTCGAAGGTGACGCTATCCAGGTCCAGAGCTCCGACCTGGTCGTACACCTTCTTGGTGTTGGCGATGAGCTCGTCGGAGAGCTGCTGGATCCGCTCGGGGGTCAGGTCCCAACACAGCCGGTTCTCAGCGCAGACCGGCGCCGGGCTGCCAAACACCACCTCACCTGAGACAACGAGAAGCAACAGCAGTGGCGAGGAGAGGACGGAAGAAAACGAGACGTTACAGGATGAAAGGTGACAAGATAAGATGGAAAATGAGGGGGCAGGACAGGAAATGACAAGACAGGTCAGTGAGAGGAAAGTATGAAACTTTTCACCGTTGTCAGGATGAGATACAGGCACAAATATTGTTTTTCATAATGAGACCATCTTCTGTGTCAACTTCTGTCATTATTTCAGGTCTTCAGCATCTGACCAAACTAAGAACTGTGACTAAATGAGGCACGACTCTTACTGCATTCCCTCTAATATTATGAAGACACTGATGAATAATATTTACGTAGATTGTTGAATCAATTAATCAATAATTAGAGTGTGTGTGTGATTAGTTCAATGTATTCCTACATCTTCCTCCCATTGTATTTCAGCTTTACCACCTGTCTTGTTTGAGTTCTAAGATATTATACATAAGTGAAGAACTGAATAGGTAGATGTTGGTATTGGCCTCAAACATGTCAGGTCCTCCCCACAGAAACATCAGTAAACAACATGGAAACCCCAGCTCTGCTTTCATTGCAGGTTCATACTGGACACCACTTGAATTTAGTCAAAATTGCACTTTCACACAATTACAGTGTTTTAAAAACAGAAAAAGTGATGAGCAGCAGAGATAAGTGTTGTCTGGTAGATCAGCATTGAGCTGAAGTCATAAACAGAGTATGACAATTTCGAAAAAGTATTCAGTGTTTTTTAAAGCACTGATGTATTTGCCAGCAAGCAGCTTTAACTTTAAATTGGCAGATTTTTAAATGCAGTTTGACGCATTATTTCTTTCATTCATTTCTGATGGGAAGCTTCATCGGTGGTAACGTTCATTTGTCCATCTGGAATTAGTCTGAGGTTCAAATGACTGTTTCACCCGTTAAGGAGAAACAAACCACTCAACAGTTCACGGGTTTATTGACTCAGTGAATAAGCAGAGTGAGCTAACAGCTAACATGCTACACAGAGCTGGAGGATCAAGTTACCATTAAAACACACCGGCTTCCTCCTGGTTATTACATATTAAAACCGATGACTCGTGTAAAATTATTGTTCTGCTGAATTTTAATTAACTGGCTCAGAAACTAATCTGCAGATCAGCAGCTAAGCTACAGACCGTTAGCGCTAAACGGAGGTTAGCTAACAGACAGTGCTCAAAGCTCATTCACTGTAAACGACACCAGAGAAGAAACATGGCGGCCACACAGCTGAAGTCACATCAAAACCACCCAGGCCACTGAAAACACGAGGACGTCGCTCACCTGTCGGCCCCATAGTTCAGGTATTGTTCGTTATGTCTGTGCGCTTCAACTGTCAACGAGCTTCTGATGGACGATTCAAGCGGCGACAGGAGGAAGACCACATGTCCGCCGGCACCTTTCAAAATAAAACCCCGAGAAAAGTTACGACGAGAAAACACCAACAAAATCTGTTTATCGCTCCCTGAAATGTTGAGAAAACTAAGTCCATGAATTACTAAACTGAAATGACTCTAACACTATTATTGTTGTTGTTGTTATTAATGTTACACTGCAGAATGACACAACACACCTTATTCTATTGTATTGCTAATTTCTTTATATTTAATTCTATACACTGTGTGTCATTCTGTTATCCTGAACATTTTAATAAAAACAGATATTTCACTTCATTTTAGTCTACATATTAAAATCTATTTCTATATATATTATATATGTGTATACGCTATTTTTTGCAAATTTCCCCACTGTGGGACGAATAAAGGTTTATCTTATCTTATCTTATATTCACACCACATTTTTGTACATTTGTACATTATACAGATTACAAATGAAGCAATGCTGCATTTTGTGGCTTCTTTCATGACTAAACCTGTCAGATATAGTCAGTATAGTAAGCTTTGTTTCTTACATTTTTCATTAGGACAGGTTATCAGAAATGAATTGATGATTGCCTGATTTTAGTCAGTGGGACATTTCACAGCATAAAAATAAACCTGTCAGTGTTTTCATGAACACCAGGCCAGGTATGTTTACACATACAAGGAATTTGACTCCGGTTTCTCTTTGCTCTCAGCACTTTCACAGAAGTAGACTTACAAGGCAAACAGAACCATTTGACTCCTAAAAAATGACCTTCTCTATTTTCATCTAATCTGTTTCTTATGCTGCTCTAACATCTGGAAATCAAGTCTTATCTAATCTGTTCTGATATGTAAATAAACTGAGAGCAAAAACGCTGGCGAGTTTCAGCGTTTAAGGTTTCTTATTCTGAAGGTGACTTTTCACAGATTTCCTCTCCTCATCACTTTTACCTTGACTGCAGTTTTAATCACACCGGCGTCTGCGAATGACGACATAACTCCGCGACGAGCTAACTGGCTAGCTGAGTGACGGCTGAAACTCATCGAAGCAGCGAAGCCAACGACAAACATCTGTTACCGGATCAATCCACCGCCGACACGCAGAGACGACAGGTAGGAAAACACGTTACCGTGTCATCGTGTGAGATTCGACTGTTTCAAACATCCGGCACCACGTTGTGATCAACGGGATGTCAGCAGCTAGCTAGTTAGCCGTTAGCATCGTGCGGTTGTGGTTTGGAGAACACGTCACGCCAAACCCCCTTTAAAACTCTGCAAAGACAACATGACAGCGCGTCTGAATACAAACGTCCACCTGTTAGAACTGAATTTAAGACATTTAATCAAGTGTCAAGAACCAATCTTCAATCCGGCAAACGTTACATTCACCAAGTAACTATTCTACTAATACAATTCACGTTTTAGCTTCTGGTAGCGGGTTCGTCCACCGTTATCACACCGTTTCTCTGCCGGGACACAGAGTTCATTAACGGACACAAAGTAGCGTCCAGCCTGAATGAGGTCTCTGCAGGTAAAGTCACCTTCTACTGAGACGAGTTCCAGCCCGATGAGTCAAATATATACCGATTATTTTAGTCTGCAATGCATCGGCCTTCCAGCCGAGCTGCCAGATCTCATTCATACACTTCGCTCATTTCTCCGCAGAGCTGCGTTAAACTGCAGGGATTTGATCGGGGATTCGTTTAAACTTATTTTACTAGTTCCGATACGCAACAGTGAACCGGACAGAAGACAACTGTCTCTGTGTTTCTGCCTTTTGTTGGCAGCTAGCAGACTAAGCTAAAAGTAACTAACCAGTTAACTTTGATTATGGAAAGTGACTTCAAGTTCAAAGTGTCCTCTTCAGACTGAGACCCGCTGGTTTCATATGTGGCTTAGCTTTGACCCACAGCTGACAGTCTGCTAAAAAACAGTCAGCAGTCAGCTGACAGTCTGCTAACAAACACTCAGCTAACTGTCTGCTAACAAACAGTCAGCTAACAAACAGTCAGCTAACTGTCTGCTAACAAACAGTCTGCTAACAAACAGTCAGCTAACAAACAGTATGTCAGTTGTTGTCGTGAGCTTGTTTTATCATCATTCAAGAAGGCTAATGTTAGCTGGCAGCCGTTAGCATCAAGCATAAGAGTCATGTCGGGTTATACTTAGCCTGAATTGCTAGAATATTCCGCAGGCTAATGCCAGAGAGGGAGGCTAAATTGAATGTATTAACAGTGTGTTTCTGTCTGTGGTGGGGAGGAGGAAACTGTCACATCTCATTTGACTCTAAGTCAGTAAGTAACAAGAGTAATGTTTGTGTTGTGTTTTTATTAGATTTAATATCATGCTTACCGGCAGCTTGTCGTCTTCCCCTCCTGCAGACTCTCTCTCCTCAGTGACCACAGAGAGGTCTGAACCTCCATCACCATGACGGACAACAAGCGTCTTGCCTTCTCCATCATCCAGTTCCTCCATGATCAGCTCCAGTCAGGGAACCTGACCTCAGGTGCCCAGGAGAGTCTGGAAGGTGAGTCCTGCTCACAGAACATGAAACGGGGCCAGAACACATGAGGGAAACCAGCAGGATGTGTGATACAGTTTGTACTGCTGGTTACATGATTACATACTGGTTACTGGTTTTACTTGATAAACGACTCTGAGCTTTCTATTGTTCGACTCATTGGAGCTTCATCAGTATGTGTTTTTTCCTCCATGTTAAAGTGTACTTGTTGTTCTGCAGTTGCTGTTCAGTGTTTGGAGACAGCGTTTGAAGTTTCAACTGATGATCAGAGCCTTGCCGTCCCCATGACATTACCTGAGATCTTCGCGTCAGCCACAGCCAAGGTAGACTCTGAGACCCAGTCTGTGTTCCCCTGCTACAAGGATAAAATCAGGACAGCTGTGATTCTTGTTGGAGGTGTTTTAAGTCAGTGATGCTGCTGTGTTGTTAGCGCCCATTTTCCAGGAAATCTGTGACTCACTGTGTGTGTGTGTGTGTGTGTGTGGGCAGCATCCTGCCGAGTCACAGGTCAACAACAACTCCACCCAAAACTCCCTCACTGAGGAACAGAGAGCCGAAGCAGAGACACTCAAAACAGATGGTAAGATGAGGACGATGCAGAGGAGAGGAGTCTTCTTCACTGCTTCAGTCAGATGTCTGACACATGAAAGTCTGTCAGAAGATTATCAGTATTTTTAAATGCTGTGCTGTGTCTTTGGCTTCTGTTCTTGGTCTGGCAGTAATAATGTGATGTATTTGGTCTCAACTGCAGGAAACGACCAAATGAAAGTGGAGAACTTCTCAGCTGCTGTTGAATTTTACTCGAAGGCCATCGCCATCAACCCTCACAACGCAGTCTATTACTGCAACAGGTCAGTGAGCCATCAGGACTCTTTATCAGTTTGAAGCACTTCAAGCTGTTTAACTGTAGGGAAAGTAAATTATCAAAACGCACAAACTCCTGCAGCCTGCCTTCACTTAGGTAACAGATTGAATCTTTGTTTTCTTTAATATTTTAGTATTAATCAAATGAACCCCTCAGAGTGAGACAGTGGCATCGTCCCACTGCAGCGATGCTGGAATGTCATCTAGAGGCCCAGATTGCACTGCAGCTCTGTTCTTGGTGTTTTGGAGGGAGTCCAAGGCAACAATTATGAACTGCAGTGCAAGATGGTCCAGCTACGAAATTTTCACCAGACATCAGTGTCCTCACTTATTGTATACAAGGTGTAGAGCAGCTTGGGCCACAGAGCACAGGTGAATACAGCCAGATAAGAGGAAGCGAATAATGGAGATGAATGATAAATGAGCAGATCAGCACACTGACAAGCCACCTCCAGATGAGGTCTGTAGGTAACGTGCACATACAGATCACATGTTGGTCCCAGGTGGAGATGAGGTCTTTATATTTGTGGAAAGCCGGTCTCTTTATTCCACACAGTTGAATTGCGTTAAAGGAGTTGATGTGATGTTTGTCTGTGCAGGGCGGCAGCGTATAGTAAACTGGGGAACTATGCTGGAGCCGTGCAGGACTGTGAACAGGCCATCAGCATCGATCCAAACTACAGCAAAGCCTACGGGAGGATGGGGTAGGAAACCACCTCAGTCCTTGTTTCATGGTTCAGCTGCAGAGACGGTTTCAAAACGCAGCAGCAGTGAACATGTTCACCGGAGCAGCTGCTACCTTCTGAATAAAACATGTCACGATTGAGTTTTTACTTCCCCAGTTGTCACCTTCAGGCTTCTGTAAATCTTCTTCTGTCAAAGTGTACATAGAAAAAGATAATGTCACATTCTCTGCATCAGAAAATGATAAATAGGATTAACTTTGTCAGAAGACTTTGCACTGAGGTGTCGTGTTGTAAGAGCAACAGGAGGAAAATCATTAATCTGTTATATTACATACATAAACTGAGCTCTGAGTCCTGACGCGTTCACTGTCGTCTCGTTGTGTTGTTGTGTTTCAGTTTGGCTCTGGCCAGCCTCAACAAACACACAGAAGCAGCCAGTTACTATAAGAAAGCTCTGGAGCTTGACCCTGACAACGACACCTACAAAACCAACCTGAAGATTGCAGAGGAGAAGATGGAAACATCCAGTCCAGTAAGAACAGAGGAGACCAAGAGAAAAGAGTCTTCTGACCACTGACGCAGTGATGGATCTGTCCTTATCTCTCTCTCTCTCTCTCAGACAGCAGGGATGGGTGGAGTCGATCTGGCCGGTTTGCTCAGTAACCCCGGCTTCATGAACATGGTGAGATCTGAAGTCTCTGCTTTCACTGCATTCAGCATCTAGCAGATCTGCCACATTTGTTTGATATGTTGGTTTCTTCTGTTTTTAGTCTCTGAATGTGTTCTTTGGTTATTTCGCTCCTCTTCTCGTATATCCTTTTTGGCCTCTGCTCAGTGAGCCTTAATAAAGTTTTATTGAATATCTGTCTGTCTGCAGGCGTCGTCTCTGATGAACAATCCTCAGGTTCAACAGCTGTAAGTCAATTTGAATTTGTTAGTGTGTGTTTTAGTGTTTCTTCTCCCTGGTTGTTGAAGTTAACTTCCTGTCTCCTCTCTCTCTCCTAGGATGTCGGGGATGATGTCAGGAGCATATGGTGGGATGGGAGGAGGAGGAGGAGGAGGAGGAGGAGGAGGATTAGGATTAGGAGCAGGTCTAGGAGGAGGAGGAGGAGGAGGAAGTGGAAGTGGAAGTGGAAGTGGAAGTGCAGCTCCCCCTGGAGCTGCTGGAGCTGGAGATTTATCAGGACTGATCCAGGCGTACGTACCTCAGCAGATCATACTGAAAGTTTTAGATTATTTTTTTCTTCACACCTGCTCTCACCAAGTTGTCAACTAGATGTTTTCCCAGGCAGCATTTTGACATGTCGGGGTCTGTAGGGTGGATAAGATAATTCTTTATTGCAGGATAAAGCCTTGTGTTGGGAGCTTGATGCTAACAGCTGTTTTTGCTCTTTGTGTTGCAGAGGTCAGCAGTTTGCTCAGCAGATGCAGCAGCAGAACCCCGAACTCATTGAACAGCTGAGGAGTCAAATCCGCAACCGAACGCCCAGCGCTGGAAACGAGGAGCAGCCATGACACTCAGATACAGTAAATACACACAGTGGTTACTGTCAGTCGGCTCAGATTAGTTTTCTTTCTCAGGTCAGTTTGTTCCGGTGAGAAATACAATACTCAATAACTTAGAGGAGGAGAGAAGGTTACAGGAAACTTCTAGAACATGTTACTGAAAGAAGAAGAACCTGACAAATGTGAGTGTCAAGAGGCTCAAAGTGTTCAGCACGCAGTAGTGGATGTACTCAGGTCTTTTACTATGGTAAAATTCTACTTACGTAAAAGTACGTAAAAGTCTTTGCATCAAAATGTACTTGAAGTACCAAAAGTGAAATTACTCATTATGCAGAATACCCTGTTTCAGAATAATTTTAATAAAATTTTTGTATTATAATTATATAGACTTGATTTATTTATGTGTCAGTATCACTCACTATCATTTTAATGACTTATTATACTTTATATCTGCAAAGTAACTAAAACTGTGAAATAAATGTAGTAAAGTAAAAGTACAATATCTACCTCTGAAATGTTGTGAAGTCGAGTTATAAAGCATCACCAAATAGAAATACTCAAGTAAAAGCACCTCAAAAGTATACCTAAGTACAGTACTTTGTAAATGTACTTAATTACAAAGTAATCCAACTTTCTTTGTTTGCATCATTTAGATAATCAGTAATTATGTGACCAGATTTGGAGGCGATCCTCTCGTGGGTTTGGGTTGATGTGTCCCCTGCTGTGTTTGATCATTTTTATTTGATCACCTTTGATCAATCTTTCATTTCCTCTCTCTGTTTCAGGTTGGACAGGTTTGTGTTTGGAGGAGAAGAGCTGATTTGGATCATTTATAACTTGAAGGACTAAAAGGAAGTTGTTTTTTTCTTTGTTCCATCACTGAATATTTCGTGCACGAGAGAACGAGAGGCCTCCCGCTTCATTCAGGAGCCACATCACCAAAAACAACAAACACCCACTTCCTGCGGCTCTGTGTGGTTTTTAGGAAGAACATTTTGACGTAACACCTTAACATCAAACACAGATTCATTCTAATAAATTGTGGAACATGGATCCCAGATGTAACACAGCTGAGTTTAAAACAGAAGCTTGAAAGTTCTTCTTAAAACTACACAGTGTAACTTTAAATGCAATGTGTGTGTGTGCGTGCGTGTGTGTGTGTGTGTGTGCGCATGTCTTAGCCTACTTTTGGGGACACATATCAGACTAAAGACCAGTTGTTTGGGGACAAAAGCTGATTGGGGGGGGTCTGGTTAAAGTTTCAGGAAATGAATGTAAGTAATGTATATTAAGTAATGTCCCCAAAAGTGACCTAAGTGTGTGTGTGTGTGTGTGTGTGTGTTAGTTACAATCCTCGGTCACATGGAGCTGTGAGGAGGCAGAAAGCTGTTCAAACACAGTCTGAGAATTAAAGTGAGCATCTCAACATTTTACACCTTGTCTGATGTCTGTTGATTCAGTTTGGATTCACATCAAATAAAACATCCTGCAGTTTTCTGGGCAGCAGGTTTACAGTAAAACACACGGAAGTGTTTAACTTTTAATAGTTCACTTACTAATTAGAAGTGGTGGAGGACGTAGTAATTTAAGTACGATTACTACACAGTACAAATACACGGAAAAGTGCTTTAAGTATTAAAAGTAGAGGAAAATGTCCCCTGTGACAGCTCTACTATATTAAAAATCTTCATTTGTACAGTAAGTAACGCTGTCAGAGAAGTGACGTGTGGTGGAAGTATAAAGTGGCATGAAAAGAAAGGACTTAGATACAGTAGTTGAGTAAATGTACTTACATTCCAACAGTGGCGACGTAACCTGCACCAGTGGCTCCCGTCCCGTTTTGCCTGGGACTGTTTTAATATGAAGCTCCATCTTTGCCCCTTGTCACGAGTTTAACGCAGTTCAGTTGAGTGATTTCCTCCTCTGATTCTTAAATAAGAATCATTTTAACGGCCTAAAAATGTAAAACTGCAGCATTTCACAAGAAAAATAGCAGAGATTAGAGAAAAGTAAAAAATAACATTTTATTCATCATTTTCTTATTTGCTATGATGCAGTGACTCAGTAGATTAATGGACCATGTGGTGATTAACAGCAACAACATTAAACTTTTGTGTGAATTGCTGGAAAATTTTACCTCATTTTAAGGCTTCATAAGCAAAAACTGTGTGTGTGAGATCACCTGAAGTCAGGCTCAACTTGAAGCTGCTGCGGACATGATTTCACTGTGAAGGTTAACCTGTGGAGGAGATTTTCCTTTAATATTCACTCTTTTCTACTTTTCAACATCTGAAATACTTGAAAGTGACTCACTCGTCTGATCGAATGAAGGCAGAACTAAGTGTCAGCTTTGTGTAATTTCATTGAACAAGTTCAGTTTTGACTCATGTCACTGATGAGCTGACAGACTGAAGAGGTCAAAGGTCACAGCAGCTGCAGTCTGACAGACAGGACAGGTAGAAATAAGGATTTTTACCGGTTTTATTTACCACTGTTTCCTGTTTCATCGTATCTCAGCCTGTTAAATCCTCTGCTTGTGTTTGACGGCGTTCTCGAAATAAAACCGCTCAAATAACAAAGTTTGTTAAGGGTTTTTTTGACCGCCTATCAAAAAGACTCTTCGGCTTCGTATCTGTTCCTCATACGTCATCAGCACATCCACCACTCAGCGCCCAGGGGACGCGTGACGCAATGAGGAAGTATCTTCATGCACCTGCTGGAGGCGGAGGGTCGAGCAGGTAAACACGGTGAGTCTGACTCCTGTTGCTGGGCTTTAATATGTTTATGTAGAGCTCAGGTCGTTGCTCTGACTGAAACACACGTGAACAACTGCTTTCTTTTATACCCGCAGATTTCAGGCGTTAGCTCGCAGCTTTAGCTGCAGGAGGCTAACTGAACGACGGCTAGCTGGTGTTAGCAACTCCGTCAAGTTAGCGGCTGTTAGCTTGAACACGAGCGGAAAATGGGTGATTTTGTCTTCAACCTAAACGAATATCATTTCCCAGAATAGTTAAATCATGAATCCTGAATAATTTTCTCATAAAGATTAAAGCGAAAACTCAAAGAAACGAAAGTACTAATATTGTAGTTATGAAGCGCGATGACATTTTATTTTGAAGGTTCTCACAGGAAGCGTTAATACGACGGCTGGTTTGACGTCGTCGCTCCTTCAGTGACGACATGAACGAAACGGTTTAAAACAATACGACATAAAACTGTCAAACAAACACCAAACCGCCTTTTTTATCGGTTTAATCTCGTTAATGTCGTGACGTTATTTCAACGTTATTTACTAACAAACAACAAGGGAAGATTCCGGTGAGAAGATGAAATAACGTTACAGACCGGAAGTCCAATTTATGACACTAAAAACCAGTTTAATTAGGTTACAGGCAAAATAAAGAGCCTTTACGTCAGTAAAACTACTAATATCATATATACAGTGTTAAAATACTGTTAAAAAAACTACTGTTGCAAGTAAACAGGAGTAAATGTACTTCATTACTTCTGAACACTGTCCAGTAGTTTGATCTGCGTCCGTCTGTGTTGTGTCTTTATTTTTTCCTACTCTGATTGAGATTTTTCTGTGTTCAGCTGCTTCACTCTCACCGTGCGTTCTGGACGTCCCACCACAGTGTTGGAACCAGCGGCAGCTCGACCGGGTGTGATGAGGTTGTCTTGGACGCTGTAGTTTGTGCTGGGCAGAGCTTCAGGATGAACATCCTGGTGGCCAAGCTGCTCGGCCTGCTGGGATTGTTTGGCCTCATGCTGGCTGGTGTACTGGTCCCAGTGCGCCTCCTGCTGGTTGACTACGACAAGGCGCACAGATACAGGAGGGTTCTGTCTCTCTGTAACTCGTTCGGAGGAGGTGTTTTTCTGGCGACATGCTTCAATGCTCTGCTGCCTGCAGTCAGAGACAAGGTAACACACACACACACACACACACACACACACAAATCCACCACTCCAGTTCAGACTCCTCATCCACACATGCCTCCATGCAGACGTAGCAGTGATCGCTCCACATAAAGCCATAATTAAACATTCGTCTCTCTTTCTCTGTCCTGTCTCTCCTCAGGTGGCTGACGTGTTCCAGCAGCTGAAGATCAGCAGCGAGTATCCTCTGGCCGAGACCATGATGATGCTCGGCTTCTTCCTCACTGTCTTCGTGGAGCAAACCGTCCTCACCTTCAGGAAGGAGAAACCGTCCTTCATTGACCTGGAGACCTTCAACGCCGGCGGCTCTGAGGCAGGCAGTGACTCTGAGTACGACACGCCCTTCATCTCCTCGACGCGGGGCTCCCCAGGCGCCAGCGGTCACCGCTCCCATGGACACCAGCACGGACATTTCAGTCCCGCCGAGCTGGCGGGGGCGGGGCCTCTGCGGCTGGCCAGTCTGGTCCTGGCTCTGTCGGCTCACTCAGTGTTCGAGGGTCTGGCGCTCGGCCTGCAGGAGGATGGAGCTAAGCTCGGCGGCCTCTTCCTGGGTGTGGCCGTGCATGAGACGCTGGCTGCTGTGGCGCTTGGGGTGAGCGTGGCCAAGGCGTCGCTCGGCATGAAGGACGCTGTCAAGCTGGGTGTCACGGTCAGCCTGATGATCCCTCTGGGGATGGTGGTGGGGATGGGCATCGAGTCGGCTCAGACCCTGGCGGGCGCCGTGGTGTCGGTGGTGCTGCAGGGACTCGCCGCTGGCACCTTCCTGTTTGTCACCTTTTTTGAGATTCTGTCCCGAGAGTTGGAAGACAAACAGGATCGGCTGCTCAAAGTGCTCTTCCTCATCCTCGGCTACGCGGCGCTCGCCGCACTCGTCTTCATCAAGTGGTGACACACAGGAAGTGGACTGACACACAGCAATACCAAAGGAAAACTCATAACTCCATAAAGGCAGCAGAGACACATCTGGAGCAGCTGGATGAACATTTGAACATTTTCTTGTCCCGTGAAGGAACCTCAGCTGTCTGTGATGTCATTTTAAACTAGTTCAAACAGAAATATGGCAAAGGAAAGTTGATTATTGTTACTGATATTAATTTAAAAAAAACCCAAAACTTAAAGAGTAAAGTAACGCCCTTATGTTTGCTGACCTCCAGTGGTTGAACCTCTCACCTTGCTGCAGTGATGTACAGGTGGACTCCAGGACAACTGACGATGGGTTTAAATGTCCTGAAATAATCACTGAAGACAGAAGGCAGAGTGTTACTGAAATAAATCAACTGAACAACCTGAAGTTTATGAATTTGGAAAACAATGAGAATGAAAATCTCTCTGGTCCCTTTATCAAGATTCAGTTGAGAAACTTTCCTCCTTCAGAAACGTGAAAACAAAGTCAAAGTCAAAAACATCAGCGTGAAGAAGAAAGACTTTAACACTGGAGACAGAAGTGAACTATTGTAGGCGATAAATACAAATATATAAAGTAATATATTTTATTCCCAAGAAATTAATCTGTTTTCTATTTCCTCAATACTTTATCACTTTAATTTTCTGCGCATAATATGACTTCATAATTTATTTGTTGATTATGTTTTTTTCTTTTTTAATCTGAATCTGCAAAGTAACTTAAGTCGTCAGATAAATGTAGTGAAGTAAAAGGTAAAATATTTGACTCTGAAATGTTGTGGAAGTATAGAAGTACAAAGTACTAGAAAATAAATATACTCAAAGTAGTCCCTCGGGTGTTGTACTCAAGTACAGTACTTAAGTAAACGTACTTAGATACTTTCCATCACTGTGAAAGTCAAATTCAAAGAAGTTGAATATGTATTAAATCTTTTCAGGCTGGTGTTAATTTATTGTTTGATGAAACGTCTCTTTTCTTAATGAACCTGCTGCGTCTCTTTCAGCTGTGTCCTGCAGTCGATGAAGCTATAAACCCCAAATCAAATCACTGGAGCCTTTTGAAGACAGTCAATATAAATCCACCTACATGTAATCTTCATTTTTGTGACTTTTCCACTGTTGTATGTGTTCATATTGCGATCTTGGACAGTTTTGTATTTATAATAGTTTGTGTCATCTCATCATTGTCTCATATTTATCTTGTGTTAGTTGAAATTAAACGGATTATCATCAAATTGTTATTTAAGAGAAGCGTGATTATTTATTTGGTGTGAACGGTCATGTTTGTGTCTCCTGATGAACCTCAGTCCAACGTTCTCTGTCTTGTAGCTCTGTGATTGTTCTCCTCCAGCTCCTGAGGGAAACGACTCTGTAGCTGCTGACGTCTCCTCCATGTTCAGCAGCATCTAAAATCATAATTATATCAACACTCTTTCGTCATGAATCTTAGAGAGTCATTTATATCTACCACTTCCTGTTTGTGGTCACTTTGGTCGTGATCCAGCTGCTCTTTGCAGGTTTGGGTTTAGGGACTCGTTGCTGTGACAACAGATTAATTTTAAACCATCTAAATAAATCCAGACTGGTGTCCAATCACCATCGAGATAATCTGCATAACTGATGAAGAACAAGGTGCTGATGAGTTTTGACTGGTGTTGGCTGCTCTGCGGTGACCTTCGTCCTGATGATGATGATGGTGTGTCTTCACAGGACCGATGACATCATCGTCCTCCTGCATCACCGTCAAGATGGAGACATTTAGGAAACAATAATAACAGCAGTACTTATAGTCTTTAAAATGAGCTGCAGCATCATCAGCTTCTCACCATATGACCATGTTTAACATAAACCCTGCTGCTGTCTGACCACCAGGGGTCACTAAAGCACTAATGTCAGGCTGTTTTCAGTCCTCCACAGCATTAAGGTGGAAGTGAGCTCCTCTTGGTCTGCTGTCTTTTATGTGGACATTTTGAGGCTCCAGGTCCAGACTCTAGGCTCCAGGCTCCAGGCTCCAGGCTCCAGGCTCCAGACTCCAGGCTCCAGACTCCAGACTCCAGGCTCCAGGCCCAGTTGCGTGTGGCCCCACCTCTCTAAGCCTCTTAGCGGCTGCAGGTGTCGTTTGGCTGATGGTTTAATCCGTCCCTGGAAAAGCTGAGCTCGTCTTCGGCTCTCAGTTTGTCAAGCTGCCAACAAACAGGCTCAGAGGTGGAGCAGCCGGAGACCGGACGGGATGGAGGAGCTTCTGTTACCCAGCGCAGAGGAGGAGGACCACAGCTCCTGCGTCCCTGGAGAGACCGGCGGCACCATGGGGGACCGAGTGAAGAGCTTCCTCCAGGAGACGCTGCGGGACGAGCTGAGGAGGAGCGTCCGGGACTTCTGCCGGAGGAACGGCCTTCTCACCCTGTCTGTCATCGCCGTGCTGACCGGCTGCACGCTGGGCTTTATGCTGAGAGGAACACACCTGTCCACACAGGTGAGACCAACTGTCCACACAGGAGACTGACTGTCCACACAGGCAAGACTCACCTGTCTACACAGGTGAGACTGACTGTCCGCACAGGTGAGACTGACTGTCCGCACAGACTGTCCATTTCCCATTGATGAAGTTCCCAGCAGGACTCACCTGCCTGGACTCCATTGAGACTTGTGTCTGCATAGTTTCTTTTACATTTTCTGTCCAGATTCACCTGCTTCAAATTTCATGTCTCGTTTCTTTTCTTTAAATTCATTCATAAAAACATCAACCAGGTCACTTTGTTTCAAGTGAAAGTTGTTTATACTGAGAAACTCTTTCCGTGAAAGGCTCATCATACTGGATCAGTGTTTTTGGGTCTCTGGAGCAGGTCATGTGACACCTGCCTGTTTCCTGCTCTTCTGATAATAAAGACAAAGAAGAAGGTTTCAAATGCTGAAAGATTCGAAGGAAATCATCAGCATGTTTGTTTGACCTGAAGGATTCACCACAAGTTTCAGTCAGAGACACTTTAAAATTCCCCTGAACTGATCTACATGTTGATTCTTTGCTTTAAACTGATCCACTGATTCCCTGCAGACGCACGATGTTCTGATAGAAAACAGGTCGAATGAAACGTCAGTCACTCTTTAATCTCTTCATTCATGAAGTGGCTGCTGGTCGACTTTGTCTTCTCTGCTGACCGACGAACGGAAACTGATCAAAGTTAAATGATGAAACACAGAACAGGAAATAAAGAGTTCACATCCTCTGTGTTCTGCTCTGGGAAGTTTCAGGCAAATTAAATGTTCACATGGTTTCTGTTTTACCAAAACCAATGAAGGGTTCAGGTTTGAGGCTGGAGGTAAAATGTACAGGAAAGAATTGAATGGCTGATTTAAAAATAGTGCAGCTTCTCTGTGAACTGTATTTCCAGGAAGTTTGGATCTGTCTCAGGAGACAAACAGCAGCTGAATATAGAGTGGACAGAGACCCGGACGTCCACCGAGACGACACTTGTTCTTATTTCAGATGTGAAATTTGTCGTCTCTGTTTCGGAGGAGCTGTTTGGCATTAAAAGGTCTCTCAGTGTTAAAGGTTTAAGAAGCTCTCACGTGTTCGACGAGTCAACAGAGCAGCAGACCAGCAAATGTCTGGACTTTCAATGTTTGTCTCTGTTTTTTTGCCACAATTAACTATTGATTTTAGTAAATTAACTTAAAAATAAAGTTCTTATTAATTGATGTTCCACTGTTTTGATATTTGCATCCAAAGGAAACAGCACAAAAAAGACCTGAACGTTTCACCTGGTTCATTTATTTTCTCTCTGCAAATCTCATTTTTAGTCAGTTTAGTTACCCTTTTGGTGCATTTTTGGACTTTTTAAAGTGAACTTTTAACTTTAGCCAAATATGTAGTAAGTGATTACCAAACCTGAATCCGTATGAATTGATCTGTTGGCCAGATGGAGCGAGCAGAACAAACTGAAACACGTCTGACACATCATCACATCCAGCAACATGTGTGTGACGTGGAACTGCAGCGTCGGTGAAGATAATCTGTGTCTTTGTAGCAGAAATACTAAGAAATGCAGCTGGATGTCAGTTGATCACAGTTCCTTTAAATTTTGGAGGATGATGCTTCTTCATAATTCATAATGTTTCTGTCATTTCTCACCGCAGGCAAAGATCTACTTCTCTTTTCCTGGAGAGCTGCTGATGAGGATGTTGAAGATGCTCATCCTTCCTCTCATCACGTCCAGGTAGGTTGGTGTCCTGTCACCCTCCAGCGGCCATTGTGAAAACATTCCTATAATGATAAAATATCAGGGAAAGAGACAAATAGTGGAAGTGAGGACAGAGACAACAGAAACTTAAATGACTTTGTACTGCTTCTTCAGTTTCTTGTGAGTCCAACTTCATGGACACACAATAAGAAACTGCTGGAGAGCTGCTGGGCCTCAGCAGGTCGAGCGGGTTGTCCACCGATCGTGGACTTCCTGTCCTCCTGTCAAATGTCTGCTTCCAGTGTTTGAACATGTCCTGGACCTCATGACCTGAACACGGTCGATAGCCTGATCTCCTGTTGATGGTTTGGTTTGTGAGTGACAGCCGCTCTGTGTGTGCAGTTTGATGTCCGGTCTGTCCTCAATGGAGTCCAAGGCATGCTGTCGGATGGGCGTCCTGACCGTCACCTACTACCTGTGGACTACCTTCATCGCAGTGGTTGTCGGCATCGTGCTCGTCATCATCATCAAACCCGGCGTGGGGACGGAGGTGGAGAGTAACCGGCTAGGAGGGGGACCCGTTATGACCTCGGCCGACGCCCTGCTCGACCTCATCAGGTGAGAGAGGTCAGAGGTCAGCTGGTACAAGGGTCAGACAGGGACTTTCTGGGTCCAGGACAGTGTGTCTATGTGTATCAGATGATGGACTAGTGAGGCTATAGTCTTTCTTTTGTTTGTGTTGGAGGGATGTTTGGTTTATGTTGCTTCACCTGATGGCCGACAGGTTTCTGAGGAAACAGATCAGCACAAAAACCAAACTAGCAGCACCGAAAAGTTTGTCTTTGACTTTAATCTGCTGCATGACTGTAGTACCTGTACTGTGGTACCTGTACTGTAGTACCTGTACTGAACTGCAGCCAATCAGCATCCGTCTTTCCCTGCTGCTGGTTTCTTTTGCAGTTTGAAACAGTCGGCCTTGAAGGTTTTACTGGAAGCATGTGTGAAGCTGAGCTCAGTTCACAGTTCACTCTTCTATGTGCAGCAGCCTTTGGTGTCTGCAGGTCACAGCTCAGTCAGATGTCGTGCTCAGTTGGAGGAAGCAGATGCATCTCTCCTTCTTTTTCACTGGAATGAATGGAAGCACATTTCTGTGTAATGGCAGAAACAGAAATGTGGGATCGTTGAAAGATGAGCGATGAAGCTGGTTGGCGGTTTTGGTTCCTGAGCATCGTGATGCTGCGCTCACATCGGACAGGACAAACGAGTGTTTAGTTCCAAGTCAGACACATCAGAGATACATTTGAGAAACTGTGACTGACCCCCAGCATGTGGATTTATGGATGATAACAAATATTAATTAGTGGGTTGAACTTGATGTCTATGAAGCTGCTTTTTAGAGGAAGTCAGTTCAATTAGTCGATTAGTTGAGCAACAAAACTTGAAATGAGAGTTAATTATTTCAGTCAGTTATGAAGCACAAACAGTCAAATTATTCTCTGGTGTCAACCTCCAACTTTTTCTGTGTTTGTGTGATAATTAGTGAAATGAATAAGAATAAATGAAACATACAATGAGAAATTTTACTTTATGGTGGATTTATGGTCACAAATAAAACAAGAGCTGAAAGTTAAATTAGGTAAATTTGTTGACAATTTTAATTCTAACTTTTAACTTATCACAGTCGAACTGTGGGGCAGCAGGTTCATACAGAACGTTTGAACTTTCCCTGTGAACTGTCTTTCCAGGAAGAACTGATCCGTCTCAGAGAGACAATATTCAACAGTGGCCGAAATCACAATGGATATTTCCTCATTATTTTTATGACATATTCTAAAGAGATAATGAAACTAATCATCAGTTTATAGAAACAGAGTCCAACAGGCTGCTGTCAGTCAGCTGAACAAGACTCAGATCAACGAATCGTAGAAAACACACACTCTCACACACACATCAATCCAATTACAGATGGGCTGATTAGTATATTTTTAGTAATCCTGCAGGGATGAGTGACAGATTAACCGAGTCAGCGGCAGTGCGATACAATGATCTCTGCTGCGGCACGTTGGCGGACCGTGCTCTTCAATCAGCCTCACGAGCAGGTTGAACACATCATCATCCTGTTGACCTCTGACCCCGGTGAAGGTCAGGTGATCTGAACAACCGTTTCCCCTCCTGATTCATCTGCTTGTGTTTACCTAAACCTGCTGTTGCATCAGAGCGTCTCAACACCTCATACTTTTACTTCCCATCTCACGTTCAATTAAAAACGTGTCATGAACTCGGTACTGACACATACGGAGCTCGCTGTCTTTGTCCAGCTGTTTGCTCTCACACATTATCATCGACGCCACAGAACCAAATTAGACTCTTCCTCAGTTGACCTTTGACCCTTCTTGAACTCAAGGACAACTCGAATGAAAAGTTAAGCAACAACTTAAGAGTTCACAGCAGTGATTCACAACACAGATCAAAACTAACCCAGAGAGATTCTGTAAGTTAGCAGCAGCAGCTATGAACTCACCTGTAACAAGGGGCAGAGAAGACGTGCATTCATGTTTCATTAACCGTATAAAGGATGTGAAGAGTTAAGATGCTCACTTGGATGCAAGAACAACAGAAACTGTCAACAGGAACTTTGGGAAACATAGTCTCATTAGTGCAGATCTTTTCTTTCTTGATTTTCTAAAGCTCAAATACATGTCCAAGGTTACTTAATGTTATGTATTTGTCCATTAGGACGTGCTATGACGGCTCTGTTCTGTTGTACCTGGCCGGTCTCCTCCTCCACATGACAGAGAACAGATGAGCTGATTATTCAGGACCTGCTGTTGGTTCCTTTACACGTGGTCATTGTATGAAACATTCTACAGCTGCTGGATTAATCAGCTGCTCTACATGTGGTTTGATTATTGTGTGATAAGTTAAACTCACGTGTCTCTTCTTCCTCCACAGGAACATGGTTCCCTCTAATCTGATCGAGGCCACGTTTCAGCAGGTGAGAAGCAGCCGGTTGATCAGTTTTTAACCCTCTGAACTTTATTTGCTCTAACAAACCGACTGTGTTTCTTCAGTACAAAACAGACCTGATTCCCATCCTCAAAGTCCCGACCAGAACCATCCAGCCCAACTTTGTCTACGTCTTCCCCGATGAGAGCGACCCTAAGGGTCGGACGGTGTACCTGGAGCTGACCCCCCCTCCGGAGGTCATGTACAAGACGAGTCCCGGCAGCAGCCAACAGATGAACGTCCTCGGCATCGTCATCTTCTCCGCCACCATGGGTGAGTGCGACGGTCGACATGTTACTGATCAATACCTGAAAACCTCCTTCATGAAGGCCTCGAGTTTACTAATGAACTTAAATAGTAATAAAGTGTTGTTTTAGGTCTGTTGCTGGGCAGGATGGGAGAGCGAGGAGCTCCGCTGGTCAACGTCTGTCAGTGTATCAACGAGTGCGTCATGAAGATCATCAACGCTGCTGTCTGGTGAGATGAACAGTCTGAATGTACACACAGTACACACAGTATGTAATACTGAACAACACTGGTCCACCTAACAGGACTTTTTCCGACATGTGACAGCAGTAAAATCACAGGTGTAAATAACTGAGGATGATTGTTGAATGGTGACACTTGTGATTTTACTACTGTTTGACAACATTAAATCATTCTCTCTTAACTCTTGATATTCATGGTCTCCAGGTGATGTCCTTCAGTGTCACCATCAGACTAAAATTGTCCTAATTTTTGCTCCCCAGATGATGAAGTCTTTAGATTTTAATGGTCTTTCCTCTAGTGCCACCCTCAGGACAAACCTTGCATGTTCAGTCCCTCTAAGAACCTATAAATTCTCAGGATGTAGTTTGTTCTGTCCTCTCAGGTATTTTCCATTCGGGATCATCTTCCTGGTGGCAGGGAAGATCCTGGACATGCAGGACCCGAGCACGCTGGGGAAGAAGCTGGGCTGGTACGGCATCACTGTGCTCGCTGGCCTCTTCGTCCATGGACTCATCCTCCTCCCTCTCTTCTACTTCGTCCTCACCAAGAAGAACCCCTTCTCCTACATCCGTGGGCTGCTGCAGGCCATGGTGATCGCCCTGGCGACCTCCTCAAGGTCAGAGTCCAGGACAGTCCTGGTTCAACCTGCTCTGCTGTGGATGTTTTTAGGAAGTTTTATTTAAATGCCGTCTCTTCTCAGCTCTGCCACGCTGCCCATTACAATGAAGTGTTTGTTGGAAAACTGCCATGTTGACCGACAGATCGCCCGCTTCGTCCTCCCCGTGGGTGCCACCATCAACATGGACGGCACGGCGCTATACGAGGCCGTGGCGGCCATCTTTATCGCTCAGGTTAATGACTATGAGCTGGACTTCGGCCAGTTGGTCACCATCAGGTAAACCAACACATACTCAAACTGTCAAACCCTTGTTTTGCTTTCAGGGTCAAGTCAGACCTTTAGCTCCGATTGGGAATGCGGCGATGCTGACAGGTTCAACTGTGCTTTTTCTTCTGTTATGTGTTTATCTGTCCGGCAGCATCACAGCTACAGCCGCCAGCATCGGAGCGGCGGGGATTCCTCAGGCCGGTCTGGTTACCATGGTGATTGTCCTGACGTCAGTGGGCTTGCCGCCAGATGACATCACACTCATCGTGGCCATCGATTGGATCCTGTGAGTAACCAAACTCTTTCTGCAGCTACCTACCGTATATCCTGCAGTGTGGACATTGAGTGATAAAAAATTATATTTTCTTTGGTTGTCACGTTTTGTATCTTGCGTCAGAGAAAGTGTCTACAGCTGTGGAGTAGCTATGACACTTAAATGTACGAGCCACTGCTGCCAAACATCTCTGCCAAAAAACAACAAAGATCTTTGATTGAGCATAAAATAGTTCCAGTCCTGCTCAGAGATACTTGTCCATGGTTATTTTGATTTCAGTGTCTTGTCTGCTTTCTGCAGCGACAGGTTTCGGACGATGATCAACGTTCTGGGCGACGCTCTGGCAGCAGGAATCATTGCCCACCTCTGTCGCAAAGACTTCCCCCTGAGTGAAGCAGGAAAGGTAAAAACACCAGCTGCCATTTTCACTTTAAAAATGTTTTGACCTGCTGGCATTTATAACTTTGTTGTCTCATGATTTGATGTAAAAGGCAATTTCTTCTTAGTTTACTTTCTTGTAGTTTTGATAAATAAAGTACATTTTTTGACTTTGGAGTCAAATCCCTCATCATTATTTTTTTGGCATCACTAACTTTTCATGTATTTTCCAGTCAGAAGCTAAAGTTACTTAAAATATATAAGCAAATTAACTAGAAAAGAGAAAAACAGACTTTTTTGTTTTTGCTTCCTGTTTTGGAGAAAAGTTTGTATCCCAAACTAAATATGACTCTATGTAAGATCTTATTGGATCAAACATCAGTGTGTCCAGTACAGCTATGTGCTGTTGTTGCTTCATTCATGCCCGTCGGCTCAGATTAGATTACAGCAGTTTGCTCAGATTGGACCCAGGAGCACAACAGATTAAAGCTCCGACTCTGATCTTGATCCTGTTGAGACTTTGTCCAGACTCTGGTTCCTGTTGGCAGGCAGAAAACTCCATGAATAACCCGCTGAGTTACACCTGCTCATTGAACAGAATTCATTTCTACGATCAGTTAATTCAATCAGTTCCAGTCATTCACCAACACAGTCAGCAGGCGGAGCTGCAGCAGAGGCACGTGGAGACGACGAAGGCATTTTAAAACAACTGAGCCGCAACTCAGTCGAATCTGAACTCACAACTGTGACGGATATGTTTTTAGATTCAGAGTTACTTACAATTTCTGTGGATTTAAGAATCGTCTTTGATGTCAATCATGTATAAACGTCCATAAATCCATTGAGAAATCACGGCTTTTAGTTCCACAAGTTTAAGTATTTTTTCCCCCCAAACTAAAACAAAGAATAATAGATAAATAGATGAAGAATTGTTTTTAGTCCTTATTGAACACAGAATGTCCCATCGGCCACTTAGAGTTTGACAGGACAGTAACTGATGAACAACACGTCTGCGGTAGATTTATGAAGTTCTCTTTAATTAACTTACTGGAACATTAAAAACACTTTAGTAAATATGTTTATGTTCACTATTTCTGACAGTGAGATTTTCTTGTCTTTTTGTTAAGTACAAAGCTGCCGTTAGCATGTGGTTAGCCTAGCTTAGCATAAAGACTGGGAGCAGGGGGAAACGGCTAGCCTGGTTCTATTGTCACCTGGAACGAATAATCCCGTTGTGTCTCGAGCATTTCACTGAGGGAAGCTAACGTTTCTTCCAACGTTTCCTCCAGCCTGTCCCATCCTACGGTACGCAGACTCCTCACAACAACTCCCACAGTGTCGACGTGCCGATGACGGAAATCCACACCCACAAAGACTGCATGTTCGAGACGATGGGGGACGCAGCGGCCGAGAGACACGCACACACCGTCTACTACAACATCTGCCAGGTGTGATCAAACCAGAGCAGCTCGAGTCCCGGAGCGTCCCTCAGACCTCAATGTGCCACCTGACCCGGAGCGCGAAGCTTCAGGATGGCAGCCTGAGCAGCAGCAACTGTGGTTTGTTTGGTTTAAAGAGAAGAAATCTCCAAATGTGCCACCGGCACTAACTAGCAAACTAACCTGAAAGAAGGAAAGGCAGAATGTTGAGCAGCATCTCTGGTTGCTGTTGACGAACAGGATGAACAGGGAACAGGGCAACAGAGGATTATGGGTAAACAACATCCTCCTGGGAGCAGCTGTAGGTTCATCATCTGGTCTGGAAAACACCTGGAAGACAGATGTCTGCACAGAGAAAACTACGAAGTACGGGTTCAAAATAAGAGTTTTTACTGATTATTAGTTGAAATATCACGTCTGTGACTGAGGATCATCAACTGTTACTGAAACCAAGATGCTTGACCTGATGTACAGTCCAGACAAAACAGATATATATGAGCTGTTATCAGTCTGCTCTGATCCGAAATAACGGTTTATGTAGTTAAAATAAATACCTGTGTTCCTCAGCTTCAGGAAGTGACTGAAAGAATGACCTCACAGGCTGGTGTGAAACCGGTTTAGACCAGTTTCACACCGAACACTCACAAAGTAACTAAGCGCACAACATATTCGTACGAAGCAGCTAAGATGGTCCGGACTCTGGAAAACCTCCAGACTTGTCCAGAACACATTGGAGGGATTATACAGCGTCTCATTAGACCTGGACACGTCTTTGGATCCTCCACCTGTGGGGAGACACACGTCTGGACTGGAAAGAGGTTGGACAGATGCTTTTGTAAAAAAAAAACCTTGTTTTCTATTTCTCACGTATAAAAAGTGTTGGTTTGATGTTGGTGTAGAAACTCTTACTCGGCCCGAGCAGCTGCTTGTACGTTTATACGACTGAACAAACAGTCCTGATCCTGTTGTTTTAGTGGGGAGGTGGATCAGTACCTGGATTTTATGGATTTCATCATCATTTACACTTTGAGGCCTGAACAAACCTGCCAAATCTGGATCGTGTTTTTTTTTTTTTTTTCCAAAAGACAGCAGACAGTTGAAACAGATTGGATGAAATTTAAAATACATGGCGGTTAATCCACAAACCACAAGCTTTAACATAAAAAGTTGACATCTTATAGAACGTTTTTTGCGTTTTATCTGGATCCTGATCCTGGATCCAAACTTCTTCATGCAGCTTGTTCTGAACCACATCTCTGTCTTATGCCGGAGACACATTGCCGACCTCCACCTGTACCTACGGGCTGCTCGCTGAGCGGCTGCTGCTGTGCGGCTCCTCTGACCTGTGGCCGTGAACACCTGCTCAGGTAGGCAGTGTGTCCCAGCGCTCTCTCAGGTTTAACCACTTCAACACACCTTTGACTGAACTCTGTATTTGATTGGCCGGTGCTCACTGCCGCCTGTGCTCAGACTGGGTGAGGGGTTAAAGAGTAATCTGTCCAATCCGACGGCTGAATGAATCCAAGTGCTCTTCATCTTCATCGGACTCGACCTTCTTCTTCTTCTGTCTGCTTTGTATTTGACAGCATGCTGGCATGCGTTTCTAACTGGCTTCGTTTGAAGTCCACGTGCTTTATTTTCTTCTCTTGTTGTTGTTTTCACTTGAACGTGTGAACAAAGTGCTGTAGAGATTCTGGGAACCTCATCAATGTCATTTGCAGCTAATGTGAACAGATGCTTGAGTTTCAGAGTCTCTCATGTCTCTCCTCCATCTACTAAAGATTCAAAATAGATTCCAGTGATTCATTGATCTTGTCTGGAGCCACAGAACCGACTGAATTTAGTCAGCTGAAAAACTTTTCTCCCTAATTTTGTTGATTTAAATGCTTTTAACGTCACTAAGAGGACGATGTCAAATATTCACAGGTCATTAAATTATGAGTCCAGCTGGCGTCAACAAATTTATGTGTGTGAATTAATAAATGTTGGGCTGCTCTCAAATGAATAAAACACGCTTTCAAATAGAATTAACTGTGCACACAAATGATGAATCCATAACAGAGTTGTTGACATTTTAATAACATTTCAGCGATTGAAGGATAATAAAAGTTGAATAAAAGGCAAAAGTTCAGTCAGTCTAAAAACTGATTGTATGATTCAGAAGATGGTCAGGATACACTGGGACGTTAACATTATTTGTAGTTTGGTGGCTAAAGCATGAAACGTGGGAGATAAAGACCTTTTAATAAATCAGTTTTACTTTTTGGTGAAGTGCCCCTTGAACTTCTCTCAGTTTGACCTGTTGTCTTGTGTCAGTAGATTTAACGTGAAAACGTAGACTTGCCTTAATTTGACTGTTGAACCTCGTCGTTTTAATCATTTAATCATTCTCAAATTTCAGCAAATTGCATCATTGATGTACTTCATTTGTTGTTTTTTTATATGAAATATCAGTTTTTGGATTTGTTTGTTTGTATTTGAAAATAAATGTTGTGTTAATATATGTCATTATTTCTTCCATGGAGTCACACTGACATGTTGTACATGTGGTGACCTGAAGGGTCTGAACATGTGACTTGGCGTCTCTCGACACATCCAGGACGTGGTTAGCCTAGCTTAGCACAATGACTGGAATCAGGGGGAAAGTGTTAGCCTCGCTCTGTCATCCACCTGTAAGTCTCACAGATTAAAACTCTGCAGTTTCACTTGTGCACAAACAGAAATGTTGAAATCTCAGTTTGTGGTTTTGAGGAGTTTTGTACCTCAGCTGCTCCTGTAGAAACCAGCAGAGGGACACGTGGGACACACGAGGACGACGGTCCTCAGCTGCGTCTATATTTAACTCACCGGCAGAGACTGCAGTCATTAATCCAATCAAGTGAGCGTGAGGCTGCACGAGCCCGAAGCCTGCGATGGCACGCAGCCACAGGTGCCTCCACCTTAATCCTCCACCACAGATTAAAGGCACAATGAGGACGTGACGAGGGGGAGGAACAACAGGGATTAAACAGGTTTACTGAGGGTCTCCTGACTTTGTTTCTCTCCTCAAGGACGTTGGTTTCACTGTCGCTTTGTTTACTGCTTTGAAAAAGGTTCGATTCAGCATTAATTCAACAAAAGAGGCCAATTCTTGTTGCAGCTAAAAGCCAGAACCTGCAGCCAAACCGTCCAGTGCTTTAGGGGTCATGTGCATTTGTACAGTACTATAATGTACCATACTAAACCTCACTGTACTGAATTGTACTTCAGTACAGTTTTGAGGTAACTGTACTTGAGTATTTCCGTTTTCTGCTGCTTTATACTTCTACACATCTTAGAGAGAAATATTGTACTTATTACTCCACTACGATTATTGGATATCTTTAGTTAGGCTTCCAGTTACTTTGCCAGATTTATATGTGGCCTGGTCTTAAAGGACGGGACCGGACACCTCAAACTTTTAAAGTGTGGGTATTTATTTCCCCGACTGCACCTTAACGGGTACAGTATTAATACTATATGAGGTCTGAAACAAATGACCAGGATAATCAAGCAAAAAGAAACAGTTTTCCTTTCTCTAGCTTATTTTTTTTACAGTAAACTAGACAAGTAACCTAAGACACCAGTCGTGGCCCCTTTAAACAGAAAATAAAAATAAAACCAGTTACAATGCATCTGTCAAAATGCATTAATATCTCCCTTTCTCATAGTAAAGGGCATCTATAGAAAAATAAAATACATTTCATCATGAACTCAAAGTACAAATCCAACCTGAAGTCTGAGTCTGCGCGCTGCAACACACCGGGCGACTCGCTGGATTTCCTCCCCTCTAAACTCAGCAGAAACATGACAAAGCAACGGGCTTTATAAAATATCTTTCACCACTACATAGTAATCTTGTGTTCTCTGTCAGCACTTACGCTGCCCCGCGGCTTAATGTCGCCTCCACGAGGTGGGGATAGCACACAGCTAACTTGTACAGCAAACCTCTCCGGCCTTCCGTCATTCCCGGGTCTGGCTCACTAACGCATCGCGGGGACTCCGCCCTCTCGCGAGATCTTCCCGTGCACTACTCTTAAAGTGACAGCGTCGCATAAACTAATTAAAACAGTTATCACGGTCCCACATGCGCAAGCAAAACATCACACTATTTAACCGTTAAAAAAAACACACTAACGCCCTCTGTTGACCTACATATAATATCAAAATATAATATCAAATATTATCATCAAATAAATTCTAATGTTTTGTTACCCATCAGTACACACAGTCATTACAACGAGCTCCACCTTTACCGGCTGAACATTAAAGTTTCGAACGCAGGACTTTTACGGTAACAGAGTATTTCCACACTGTGGTATTAATACTTTTACTGCAGTAAAAGCTCAGATGGATCATCAGTACCTGGCTGTGAGGGCTTATTGTTTGGTGTAATTAGCACTGCAGCCTCTAGGGGGCACCAGCAGATCAGACTTGATGTCAGCAGTGTTTCTCTGTTCTGATAAAAATATGACAGATCAGAATCAACATTTATGAGGGATTTTATTCATTTAAATTCTGGTATCAGTTTTGCTTGTCTCCGTTTCTTTAATGAATGTACGTGAAATTCAAAAACAATATAGTCATAAAGTAAATATAAGTAATCCATCAACAAATAATACTGTAAGTTAATTCATTAGGAGCCTGAAAAGAAACACAAGTCTTTATTCTTTTCCAGTCATTTGGTTTGGTTGTTTTTTCCCTTTATGTCCAACCACCTGATTAAAACATTAAAACTTTTTATTTAATTTATTTTACTCACAAATTATCTGTAAAGTTCTTCCTTTACTCAAATTAAAATTAAGTCCTTTACTCAAAGCAAAAGTTCAACATTTTCTTTCTTGACAAAGTTAGATGAGAAGATTAATACAACTCTCATATGTGTCCAACAAATACGGTGTAAAGCTTCAGCTAGCAGCTGGTTAGCTTAGCTTAGCATAAACACTGGAAACAGAAGGAAACAGTTAGCCTGGCTCAAATCCACCGACAGCAGCTCTCCAATTCATCTGTTGAACAATGTGTTTAATACATAGAAAAACTGAAGGACAAAACCACAGAACATAAAACCTTTCACTAGTGAAACACTGAAAATGTTCAATTAATTTTAATTCAATCTAAGTTTTAAAAATATAAAAATATATATTTCACATAATGTTGTGGTTCAATGTACAAACTTGCAGCTGAAGGTCTGTTCAGTTCACTGTTCAGAGAGGATGGCAAAACTAACTTCCTGTTCGAATCACTCAGAGACGGTTTTACATGAGGTTGTCGTCAACACGTCTTCCTGAGGAACAAGACATTTCACCTGTCCACCAGCTGAGAGACACACGGCTGAAATATCCAAACTCTAAATTCACAGTGAAAACACGTGTCTCGCTGCATGTGATCAACATCCAGCTGTGAAAATCCGTCCCCTCAATCAGCTTCACATCTCTGATGGTTTCATTCGTCGTCGAAGTCGGCGAAAGCAGGATACCAGTAGCTGTTCTTTCTTTCTGAGTTTCCTCGAGGTGCATTTTTGTTCTTTTGTCGTTGGACTTTCTTTATCCTGGAGATCTGAGCGGCAGCCAGGCCGATCATACAGACCTGCAACCAACACAGATCAGAGACTCGTCAGGACCAGAGCCTGTTTAAAGGACGCGAACACAACAAACATTTGGAAGTTTTCTTTTTCAAAGTTTGTGTTAAAGTTGTGTGTTAATGTAGTTCAAAGCAGGGTCTGATTAAAAAATGGTGTGTTCAGGGACACAACATCTTCCTGTCCTGCACACAGTCACAGGTGTGAATGTGGGTTTTTGAAAGCATTACAGAGATGTTGGACTCACAGAGCCTCTGTTTTTCTGAATAATGATGCTGAATTCGATCCTGTTGGACGTGAACTGAACTCAGCTCCGTTACCTCCAGCAGCAGCAGGCCGGCGGTCAGACCGGCCACCAGCAGCAGGTTGTTTTTGGCCCACCACGCGATCTTTTCCAGGCAGCCGACGGTGAAGACGTCCTGACCAGCTGAACGCCGCTCCAGCTGCTGCATCCCGTAACCACACATGGTGTTCAGCACCGTCTGCAGGAGAAACCACAGGAGGATTTTTGCTTGTTGGACTGAACAGCAGATCCAAACTCCAGACATCCCTTCATAAACCTGAACAACAGGTTTTTACAGACTGTGGCTCTGACCTGGTTGTGGAGCTGAACGCAGCAGGAGAAGGGAACGCCGCAGGCCTCCAGACTGGGGTTGGTGTCCGAACACTCGAAGTAGATGTTCTGGGACCAGTCCACGTAGCTCTGAACTCCACAGCACTGAAACTGCAAACAAACGGTCACTGCAACAGCTGACGACCAGCAAGCTGATCATAAAGACTGACGCTGCCGAATCCTTCTTCTTCTTCACCTTCTTCTGGATGAAGTCGATGACGTTCTCCAGGTCCTGGTCCTCCCTGTAGCCGATGACGGCCTTCTTCATCAGCTCCTCCGTCCGCTCCATCACCTCAACAACAGCAGCGTCATCACGTTTTAGTTTGAGTTAGTTCAAACAGAAAAGGTCAGCAGGAAGTGATGAGTCTATATTTTCTTTACACTTCCTGTCTCATCAGAGCCGTTCGATGTTACCGTGTCAGTGAAGAGGAATCCGACGACTCCGGCAGCGATCTGCAGGAAGAGGACGATCGCCAGGATCCCCAGAAACTGCAGGACCGAACCACAGACGAGCTGAACGACAAGAACTCAGCAGCACCGACATTCAGAAGAAACATCACATCAATCAAACTGCAACAGGTCACACTGAACCGCAGACAGGTTAACGAGTCATACCGTCTTCAACAGGCAGGTGGCGTTACGCAGCGCCCCGAAACACCCGAGGAACGTGATGAGAAACATCACCGAGCCGACGACGATCAGCAGCAGAGCTGGATCCAAAGTCAGGGTGTCAACCACATCTACACACACACACACACACACACACACACACACACCATACACACACACACATGCACATACACACAAACATACAAACACATACACAGACACACACACACACACACACACACACACACACACACACACACACCATACACAGACACACACACATACACACACAGACACACAAACATACAAACACATACACAGACACACACACACACACACACACACACACACACACAGCCATACACACACACACACACACATACACACACAGACACACAAACATACAAACACACACAGACACACACAAACACACACACACACACACATACGTCACAGAACGTAAAAGTTGAAACATGTCTGACAAACTTTCTCTGGCTCTTCCTCAGGAATGTTCTCATCAGAACATTGTCTTTAGAACCTGACACGCTGACACGCCTCCTGCTATTGTCTGCGTGTCAGATAGGTGGCGCCCTGCGACTTCATGCTGCCTTGTGGTTTCCTTTCACTCTTGGTTATAAAACCGATGTGGTATCTAGAGGTTCCTCTGACATTTGAGGCTTTGGCACCAATGCTGCTTTGACAAATGTTGGTGTCAAATGTTTTAGTGTGAAATGACCTGTTGTTAATAAGTGTTCAGATATAAAATGATCCTGACAATTGAAATAATGCTGCAGTTCAGTCTGACATCGTTACATAGACTGACAGACTGATCCCAGATCTGCTTCTCTAAATGTATCTGACCTTTGAGTTTTCCACTGTCACAAACATCCTCAGGCTGCTTTTTCATACAAGCTGTTTCTTGCTCACTCATCACACTTCACCAATCAAGACATATCTGTAACCCACACATGAGCATGTCAGAGTCCTGGACTTGAAAATGTATCTGCAATTTGAAAGTGACAGTCATGCGTTATGGCGCCACCATCTGGACAATCACTCCTGTGAAATGTCCAGTTTATAAAGTTGTTAATGTTCAGGTCATGAGAAGGTTCCTGCTGTGGGAAACATTAGACACAGTTCGTTCAGCCTGTTTTCTCACCGACCTTTCTCTTTGGCGATCTTGGCGTAGATCCCCACTGCCGTGAGGACGGCGCTCACGACCTGCTCGTCACACAGACACATGATGTTTGATGAGACAAACCCACACGAGACAGAAAGCTGTCAACACATCCTGGACATGAATCATGTGACTGACTGAGACCTCACTGTGCCGAGACAAACCCAAACACACGAGACGCGTGCAGGTGTAGACGTGTTTCTACAGGTGAGAAGATGAAATCCTGAGCCTTCGCTTCATTCCTCATCTTCGAATCAGCAAAACAATCTACTACCAGTTTAGAGAAAAGTCCAGAGAATGAACAGTCGTATTAAAGCTCTGACTCACGGCAGCTCGAAACACTCGGATCGTCTAAAGTCATGGTTTTACTGTACGAGCTCAAATTTAAGTTTACACATAAACAAAACCTGAGTGGAAACACTGAAATATCACAACAGAGTTTTAGAACTTGGCTGAAGTGGAAAACAACACAGTGAATATTGGCTCAACATCAGTGGATGGAAACATTAAATAACTTTTCCTTTTCCAACTTCCAATTTTTCACTTCTTCTGAAAAATCAGAGCATGTTCAACTTGTTTTCTGATCGTCCTTTGTGATAAAGTGTGTAAGTGTGGTGTTGAAATCAGTCGCAGTCAAACTATGATGCAACAAGTTGAGAAAGTGCTGGAATTCACTGCTGGAAGTGAGTGAATCTGTAAAAGTGAATTTGATCCTGAAACTGTTCCCACAGACAAACTGAGCCACTCACCCAGAACAAGTAGCAGAAGATAAATAAAGTGTACTTGATGGTTCGGTATCCTCTCATCTCCCCTCAGCAGATCTCTGTTGTTCTGACTGCAGTGAAAGTCTGTCGGAGGTTTGCTGGAGGTTTGCTGGAGGTTTGCAGACGTGTGTCGGCCTGCAGGACAGATTCCTCCTGTCAGGCTCATCCTGCTGCTGGATGTCGTCCTGTCATCACGCAGAGGGAGGAGGTTCCAGCCTGTCGCTGTCGATCCTCATCACATCTGCTGCCTCAACAAGAAAACCTCCAGATTAATAGTCTTCAGTCCTGTTAGCGCCCCCTACAGGCTGCAGTGGATAGTAAAGTCACAACATGAACAAACAACATCCTGATGATTTTGTCTCCTCTTAAAGTCTTTTTGGACGTTTGTCCTGAAGAGCAAAGGTCAGGTGGTAACTGAAATCCAAAGGGTTCATCCTCTGGAGAGCAGGAAAAACTAGTGAAGCAAAAATCCTGAACATTGGAGGCTCCAAAACTTTCTTTTCCCTTTTCTTATCATTGGAAGTGAATTCTTTCTGCTTTTTGCAGCTTATCAGACGTATTAAGAAATATTCCGATCAAACTTTGAGCTCAAGTAACGCCAGCTCCGATTTTGTGATTATTGTTGAATTCTTTCATTTAGATTATTGATAGATTGGAACAACAATGACAAGCAACTTGTTTGGAGGACGTGTTGTAGTCGAAACTCCTCTGGTTCATCATCATCACCTTCTTCTTCTTCTGGTTTATTTCTGTGACTCTGCCCCTCCCCCCCTCCCTCCTCCCCCTCCTCCTCCTCCTCGTTAAAGCAGATTGTTGCTATCAGGATTACACTCTGCTGTGTTTTACTCTCCGCTGCAGGTCATCTTCCTCCGACTCCTCTGTTATTTGAGGACCTGATTGAGGACCATGGGCCTGCTGGACATCCTCTCGTCCATCAAAGACCGAGCCGACAAGTTTCTGAACGAGAAGAACGTGGTGACCGACTTCCTGGGGAAGGTGGAGGAGAAAACAGGGATCAAGAAGAAGATCATCGCAGTGGGTAGGCTGGTCTCTGCTCGGTTCATCATGACGACTTTCTGGGTGATTCTGTCGTCATTCTGTTCATATTAGGTTTAGATTTGTTGCTTCCTGTTGCATGTTAATGGAAGACTGAAGAGGATTCAGTTAATCCTCCTGTGAACCGCAGTGACAGGGAGCAGCTGCTGTCTCAAACACGAACCTGCAAACGTTCTGCAGCTTTTCTGGGTCAGCGTTTGTGTTGCAGTTGATTTTCTCTGTTTACAGTAATCGATCGATCAATCAATCAGTCAATCAATCAACAGGCAGCTGTTTTCATGAAAGCAGCTCTGATAATCTGGGGCCTGTCATCATCAGGTGAACACAAACACGACTCCAAATGAATGTTCACGTCAGTCACAACTGCTCCATCAGGTGATGATATTTATACCTGATCGATCAGTGATCGACCAGTCAGCCACCACCTGCTATCAATACATAAGTCAAGTTTTCACCCACACGTAGTTCAGTTTCAACTGAATTTCCAGAAAATCATCCAAATAGACAATGACTGAATGTTTGTTTCATCCACTCCCGTGAATGTGACTTCATTGGTTGATAGAGATAAACAGCAGGGGGCGCTAATTCTCCAGTTGGTGCCGTTAAACTACTGCAGAAGAAGAAACACAACGAGATGAGGTCATTAAAAGAAGCTCAAAGAATAGAATAAAGATTACAGTTTAGTGCAAGATATGAAGAAATAATCCCATTTAACTTTAAAAATGTGGTAAACAGAAAAGTTTTGTAAGAGTTTGTTTCAGACACGTGGAGAGTAAAAACTTGAACTGACTGCAGCTGAGGAAATAAGATGCTCGCTCTTGGTTTCGTGGGGACATCGGTGGAGGGAGGGTGGAGCGACAGGACGTCTGAAGGTTTAAAGGGTCGCGGCTGCAGCGACGCTCCGGATCAAGCTGCACATAATGATGAATAAATAAGATGAGAAACAAAGACAACAAACAAATATTGAGCAGGTGATGTTGGGTCGGTTTGTGTTGAGGACTGAGCAGAGTCATGAACAGGAGTCTATTCATCCCGGCCTGATGCTCGTACAGCGGATCAGTGGCAGCGGCATGAGGTCACTGTGGTGCCTGGTGCACCGTGTCCCTCATTCTCTGCTGTAACGTTAAAGCAGATTATCCACGGAGACAGACAGCGGAGCAGACCGGCCTCCATGTGTGAACCGTCACATAAGCTGATCAGAGGTAGGACACTTTTTACGCCACTTCCTGTTTCTGTGTTCACTGACTCAGTATCTGCAGGTGAATCCTCGTGGTTTTATTTCCCACAGTGACACAAAGGAAACTCCGTGTCTGTTTGTTGACCTTCCAGACATGATCACAGCTTCATCTGTGAACTTTTGTCTTCAGATTTTGGAGATTTTAACGTCCACGTCTGCTGCCCGATGACCCTCTGAAGTCAGACACACTGTTTGAGCCCAACTTTAGACTCCGGCTTCCTGTCAGATCAGTTGTTGTTTGACCTTCAGTTTGGTCGTCTGTCTGCGGTTTGAGCAGCTTCAGGTTTGATTTCTCATCATTGTTCACAGAAGTCAGCTTGTTTTAATGTTACTGGTGTCATATTTTACGTGTTGTGGCTAAAACTAGTTTCTGTGATATGAAAGTGATGGTCTGTATATCTTCCAGCTGAGGCTCCATATTTTCTTCGTTTCTTCCTTCGTAACGTTGCCTTTCTTTTTATCAGCACCGAGGAGGCGCCCGTCTTGTTAAATAAACTTTATTTAAAGGGCCGCAGTAAATAACCAGCCGAGGGTTTGGTGTTGATGTTCAGTTTGAGCTCCACGTCGCGGTCGGTCCGTTGATCTGGACGCTGTCAGAATAAAAGTCGCAAGTTCCCAGAGTGCAGAAAGTCTGATTCAAACCTGGTGGGTGAAGTTTGGAACTCTTGTGTTTTATCTAACTCAAATGGATCCAGGTAAATCCAACAGCTTTTATGTTGTGAAAGATAAAGTGTGTCTGCGGAAGGTTTTTAAACTCACAGCTTCGTCTGCTGTTATTTTAGTCTTTGTGTGACCTGCTGCTCCGAGTCGAACATCAGAGATCCTGATGAGAACCAGGGTCGTGAAGCTGGTTATTAACTGGTTCTGTTAGCTCTGAGAAATTCATATGAAATAGGATGAAGTGATGAGACCTGCAGGTTATAACGACAGCGAAAAGTGAAGGTGGAATGTTAATAATATAATTATGAGAAAAGAAAAAGAAGATTCAAGATGTTTATTGTCAGTTTGGTTGAACAAGTACACTCGTGAGCAATTCTTTGGCTGAAAGGCTCCGTGACAAAAAACACTAAATGCATATATATATATATATATATATATATATATATATATATATATATATATATATATATATATATATATATATATATATAAGGCACATAAATATTAAAACAGAGTCTAAAAGCAATAACAGGCGCATGTACAATCGAGGTTGTCTCCTGTGTCTCTCATCCAGGTGCCGTCTCACTGACAGGACTCTACCTGGTGTATGGATATGGTGCCTCCCTCCTCTGCAACCTGATCGGTTTCGTCTATCCAGCCTATTATTCGTGAGTATTTTATATTGAGACACAGATCAGAGACACGTCTGTCCACTGTGATGGACATTCACTTGAGACGCTGAGCTGAAAGAAAAATCAGCTTATTGAAAAAACACTCAAAGGAACTGTGTCTGTAATAACTTCAGTCGAGAGTAAAGTCGACTCCGAGTCGTCGGGAGCGTCGCTGTCACAAACATCCCGGCGCAGAGCTGGAGGCCACACAGCCGTGACACAGGAGTAATTCAGACAGACGTACGTGTTTAAACAGGAAACTGAGGAAGAAGAAGCGTGAAGGTCACCTACAAGTTGATGTTTTATATATCGCTCTCTATAATGTTAGAAACAAAACAGTAATGAATAACGCTGAACACCATATGGACAAATTAACAAGGTTAAACACGTGATTTTCATTGGACGACAATGAAAGTTGACATTTCTTTGTTCCCTGTAAAAAACCATCATTTGCTTCAGGCAGCCATCAGAGCAGCTTCTGTGTCAATGCGTCTGTCAGCGAAGAGGAACACAAACAGTTTCCTCCTCTTATCTTACAGAACAAAGAACAAATCTAGTATTAAGCAACTTTACCCACTGCACAACCTATGTTTCAGGGTCTCCCAGAATTTAGAGATTGAGCTTCTCAGAATTCTTTGATCAATTCAAATATCTGAGTTTTTATGAAAATTTGACTCTGACCTGAAACTTTATTGGTCTCAGTCTTGGACTGATCTCAGTATTCCTGATCTTTATTTCCATGTTGTTGGACAAACAACACGGACGGTAACAGTCATAAATTTAATATGCGTCTGTGTTATGGCCCTGAACCAGAAGCCGTCAGCATATCTCTGCTTAGCTGTGACGATGTGATGACGTCTGAGTTGCACTCAGTACTGGTGGCATTTGATGAATTTCTCTGTGACTGAGACATTTTCACATGTATCTGCAGAATCAAAGCCATTGAAAGTGCGAGCAAAGAAGACGACACAAAATGGCTGACGTACTGGGTGGTGTATGGTGTCTTCAGCCTGGGCGAGTTCTTCTCCGATATCTTCCTCTACTGGTTCCCGTTCTACTACGCGTTTAAGGTGAGAAAACCCGTTACCCGACGCTCACAGATTGTAAACAATCATCTGAATTTTTCACTAATTTAAGCTCGTCATTGTCAATAGAAGCTTCAGCCTTTTAGAGCTCAGCAGCTTGTTCTGTGTTTAGTTCATTGTCGAGCCATCCAAATACAAGCTGCGACTCATTGTAGCCTCAATGTATGAAATTCTATCCAGTTTTTGGGCAGATAGACTCATTCTACAGACTCAATGCAGCATTTGGAGGACTGGAACCAGGTTTTGACTAATGAGGATCAAGATGTGCATAAAGTACTGTGGTATTTGTCTTGTAAGCCAAGTAATGTCTTTCTGTCTTCGGTGGTTCCAGTGTCTCTTCCTGTTGTGGTGCATGGCTCCGATGTCATGGAACGGCTCCCAGATCATCTACAACAAAGTGGTTCGGCCCGTCTTCCTCCGGCACGAGGCCACGGTGGACAACATGGTGAGCAACCTGGGTGGAAAGGCCATGAGTGCTGCCGAGAACCTGACCAGAGAAGGTACGGACCACTTCAACACCAGGACATCGTGGTTACACACCAGTATAAAATGTTTTTTGATTGAATATTTCATATTGCCTTCTTTTCAGTCCTGGCCACTCTGATGAAGAACAAAGTTCTGGTGACTCCGGTGCCACCGGTCGCTCAGTCTGAACCGAAAAGTTTACCGAGTACATCAACAGAAACATCAGCAGCTAAAGTTGTTCCATCAGAGCCGAGCGAAGAGCGACCAGTACGTAAACCACTGCTGTTTCCCCCTGCTTCCAGACCTCATGCCAAGATACGTTAACCATGTCCTGACTACAGCTCCTTATCATCAGCTCATCATCTGACTCCTGAGTCCTGAGTCCCTCTCTGCTCATAGAAGTAGAGCATGTAGATGTGCAGCACCTGTTATGTTCAGCTCTGTTCTAAGCTGCAGTTTGTGTGTGTCTTAATGTAATTTGGTGTTTGTGGGTTCAGCCTGAGATTCGGTCGACCTCCCGGACTCCCGACCCAATAGTGCCACCCTCAGGACAAACTTTACATTTTTAGCTCCACCGCTGCTAAAGTACAGCATTCATCCATGTGTTTGTACGTTCAGATTAGAGATGAGGACTAAACATGTTAACCCAGCTGTCCTGTTGCCTGTTCCAGCCTTTCCTGGGTTAACCAGTATGGTAAGTCAACTGGTTTGGTGTTAGTAGCACATTTTACACAGTGAATGTGGTGTGAACAGAATTAGCATGAACCTCAGTGACCCTCGTAGAACATCGGCACTGTAAAGGTTTAACCTAAAGCAGCTTTTTTCTTCCGTGGTGCTGGGCTGCAGCAGATGGAGCTGACATGATCCTCCAAGACACTCA
>JAFREQ010000020.1:637500-670000 GCA_025331565.1 Holacanthus passer | reverse complement strand
TGAACAAAATATCAACCTAAATGACACTAAAACTCCAAATTAGTGAATTTGTTAGGAACTGAGGGAAAGAAAACACATTCTCGTGTTTGAGTTCTAAAGATCAGTCTTTGATAGATTTACCTGTCAGAGGATGTGATTGTAGTTAATTATCAGAACTGTAGAGTGAATGATTTATCGGCCATTTCAGCTGTTGTTGCTCATCAGATCCGATTTATGTAAAGTGTTGAGACTGAGCGTGAAGTCAGTTTTTGTTTAGTGCATGTTATTTCTCTTTTCTCTGGGTTTTCTTCTAATCTGTACGTTCTTGAAGTGAAATCCCAAAGTTTCCTGATCTTTTCATGAGCAAATTTTACGCTCATGTTGAAACATTCCCTACTTGTGCAGTGACACAGAGACAGGAGCCACCGGTCTTTCTGAAGCATGAAACCACTGTGAAGCAGCTGAGCTGAAAATCCACCATTTCAAAACTTCTCATGCAGTCAAATGGTGACATCTGCTGGGAACAGTATGGTATTGCATTTTTAAATAAGAATTAAATGATAAAAAATAAGTCAGGTGACTATAAATATTGAAACTGTTGATGTTGATGAACCTTTTTTCTTGCCACAATTATTCTCAATAATAAAAATTACCTAATTAAACAATATTATACTTAGTTTGAGGCTTCAGCCAACTGAGTTAATCAAATCAGGTAGATTTCTTTCTTTTTCGAACAGAATTCCATCCTTGTCTTATTGTCCCTCCACTGCAGAGTGGAAACACTGTCCAGGCAAACTAAGAGAATTTTGTACTAAAACCACTGTAGATTTGAATCATCACCTCTTCATTTATTGAACAAACTGCTGAAGCGTCACATCAGCTGTGGATTTTGTCCTTAATCTCATACATTGAAAGGATCTTTTTCATTTGAACAGGAACAATCATTACAGCAAGAAACACCTGTGTCAGTGTTCGTGTGAGCTTCTAATTATTCTGTTAAGACTGAGTTGAAAAATTGCAAACTTTAAATCCAAGACCTTGTGATGAAACAGTGAGTTTCATTAACTGGTCTCACAGCTTTTTATTTTGTTCTGCGAAGCTTATGTTACGTTACAGAACGGACCTCTGATAACAGAATAAACCACCTGTGATATGTGGGATGGAACGATGCTGGTTACACCATTTTATGTGTATTGAAGCATCGATAGGTTGTGCCACCTCTAAAACTCGCTTCATGTTCAGTCTGAACAACCTTTTATTGTATCAGTAAATATTTCACACCAGAAACAAATAAAAAGCACTTTGTTGATGTCATGTTTTCTGTCACATCTCTTCACTATAGTTTTGTACCAAATTTCAAGTTACACACCTGCGTCTGTAGAAAGAACCTCGACAGCGGTTTAATGAAACACGTCACCTTTTATTGGATGAAAACATTTATTATGACACACCTCTGTTGCTTTGCCTATTTCACATGGCACCATCCGCCTCTGTGGCCTTGTTCACGCTCAGAAGGCTCGGACCTCGCTGCCATTATGATCTGACACATCATCCAATAACTCATGTCCATAAAAAGGTCTTCTTCTCTCCACAGTCATCTAATAAATTATCTACTTTTCTGATAACAGATTGAGTCACATGCACGTTTGGATTTTAGCCAGAGCAGTTTAGAATATTTAGTTTGTGAATTTGAAAACGCTAAATGCTAATTATTATCTACATTATTAAAACTCATCTGTTTTAGTTTGGACATGAACTTGTCTTAAATCTCGTTTCCAGCTTGGCGTGAACAAGGCGGTTGACAGTGATGGCGAACAAACTTCTAGAACCTTCAGATGGCTTTTGAACATGGAGCCAAATTCTTTGTGTGTCACATTCTGACAATGTTCTTTTCATCCTGGTTTCACTTTTAGGGCCTGTTAGTGATTGTACAACCAAAATCTGTCTTTTCAGTATCAAACGCTCAACTAAAGAGTTTAGAAATCCATCTTTCAAGGTACAGGCTCAAATAGGGGACAAAAGATTTTGACTTTGTGAACTGATCACTCTGCGTTTGTACCATTTGTAAACCTGTGAAAGACATTCTTTCTTCTACACCTACACTTTTACCAACTTCTCATGCAGAGTGTTAACAAAACGTGATCTAAAGTGACAGGATTTGAAATTATTTCCATCATTTTAAAAGCTCAAAATCTTATTGACCATTTTTTGAAGCCTTATACAACAGGCGAGTGTTTGACGCTCAAAAGAAACGGGAGATCTTGGGGGCGTATCACTTATATATCTTGTAATAGCCATTGGGACTTGAAAGGTTTGCATTCAGAAGTTATTTGGGCTTTATTCATACTCAAAACATGCTTTGGAAATACAGTATGGTGACAGCAGTAAATGCAAAACCTTGTTTTAGTGAATAAACAGCCCCATGACGTTGATTCCTTCCAGCACTCGGCTGATCTCTGAGCACACATGGAGGAGTGATGGTACAACTACAGAGGATATTCATCGTCTTTATATTCGACTTCTTCTCAACCTATCACTACTTTTACAGCAACACAGTTAAGCAGATATTAACACGTTATAAAGACTTCCAGAGGATAATTTCTCTAAGGACACGCGTCCATCGACTCAAAGCCCGACCCTCACTGAATCTAATCGCTTTGTTTCTCGACAGGAAATACTCAACAGCAAACAGTGTCTGAATCTAGTAGCAAACACAAATATGTCATCACATTCGATTAACAGAGGCTTTGTTCATCTATGCTGACAGTTTATAGCATTATAGGTCTTTGCGGCACTTGAATACAGATGGCTAGTAATGCTCTCGTCAGGCTTTAGAACACAACATCGCTGTCGTCCCGTGTCCACAATGTTAACAGGTGTGTGTATACAGTCAGTGAATATATTAGCATGCTGTCGGAGCAACACAGAGACTCTTTTGCCCGCCGGGAAGCTTTGAAGATTTTGTATATCTGCAAGTTATTTACAATACTGATTAAGACAAAGAGTACAGGAGAGTGTGACGTTACTCCAAATGAGCTGATACTTTGGAAAATGATGGTATTTGCTATAATATTTTCTGCAGCAGTGATGAAACTGGAGTCCAGTTGGTGTCAGGCTGAACATTTGTGATGAACTCTCTGATAAAGTTAATAATTTGAGCAAAGTAGGGTTGGTTATTGTAAATCTGTCGTACTGTTTATACAGAGACATCAATCCCATAGTATTTCTGCCTGTATCAGGCCATTACAGGCAGCGGTGCAGATCACTGAGTGGGACCGCTGAATTTTAATAGCAACAATGAGATTAAATACCTTGATTTTATCCAAATTGCCCACAAAACCTCAATTTAGTCGTTCATATGTTAAGTTCCCTCAAATTGATTTTGTGGCCTCAAAATACGAAAATGTTTTCAAAATAACGTTTTTAAAAAAAACTCTTTCTCTCATTTTTTTCCCTTGCTAATTTTTTAGTTTAAAGATCAAGATTTGAACTGGATATGTTTTTATACCTTTACAGGTAATACACATTATAAGGGTTGTCGTGGTTATCACAGTAATGTGTGGGCGGCCAAAAACAGCTAAAAAGTGAATCATATTTTTATCCAAGAATATAATATAATCTGGACACCCATCGCTAGAGTGTCGAGAGAACAAGGACAAATGCAACAAATGTGACTGTGCACTATAAACTTGAAGAAATGTTTTTATCAAAAATGTGCACCCAACCCCACTGGACTCCATGTATGGAACAAGAAACAGTGCATCATTATAGTTGAGTGATGAGGCAAAGGCCCAAAGCTTTGATGTACTGTATGTAAAAAAAACTCTTTACATGTCAGTGTATTTGTGTCCTTTCTGAGAGTCTGTCAACAGTCCGCCACAGTTTGTACCTTTTCAGGTAAAAGTCCAGCTGAGTTATCCTTCAAAAGTTTGCATAATATTGTTCTTCTATCGATTCTGTCTGGGAGACCGATGGTGATTTATGTGCTGAAATCAATTTTCATTGTCTTTTGCTTTATGTTTTCACTACATTTCTACCAGGCAATGATTATTCTACAAATACAAAAAAAGTACAAAAAGATGCACTTCCATTTCGTGTAACTTTTTTCTCTGAAGTGCATCTCGAAAAGTTATTGATGGTCTGTTCATGTCAGACCTGTCTCAATGCATACATCCAACCTTGTATGAGTGGTAGATGGAAGCTGTGATCAATTGTTCAGAGAGAAAAACTTGAATGCAGTGAACGGGGAAAGTAAAGGGTCAATACCCGAGGTATAGGGACCAGCACACTCCTAGTCTGTCCACCTGAGTGCTGAGTTTCATACAGGAACACAGTAAAGTCACCCATGTCGTCCATGTTGTCCACTAAACGTCTTATGACTCACTTTTCCCCCCTGACTTCTCATTGATTGTGACTGCTGGATTCTGTGTGTCTTGTAGGCAGCAGGCCATGGGGCTTGGGATGTAATTAAATGGAGTAATTCGGGCGGCCTTGCTGGGAGATCCTTGACGGAAATGGACAACTCCACCCACGTGGCTGTCTGACGTTCCCGTGGATACGGTGCTGTGGCTCCTTAGGGAACCATCTGAATCTCCGTCCTGGAGGTTGCTGCCAGAGTTGGCACTAATCTTTCTGAGTAGCGCTAGTCGTGCCACTTCTTCTGAGATCACAGGAGCAGTTTCAACTGTTGGAGAGGTGCTCGAGTTGGTCTTGTTATTTGAAAAGTCTTCTGTCTGGACTGTTGCGTCACTTGTCTTGCGTGATGCAAGTAGAATAGTTGGCAGTTTTCCTGGAAGAGCTGGTGGCTTTGGCTTTTCCCCATCAGGAGAAGGCACCAGAGGTAATGCATTGGCTGGCAGAGTACTTTTCAAGATCTGAGGTACATCTTCATCCCTGATCCTCCTCCAAGTGACTCTGTCATTTAGCCGAGATGCAGATCTCTGCCCTTTTTTCTTTGTATCATCCTCACTCTTTGCTCTTCCACTCGAATCAGATGATGAAGAGCGGAGGGAAGACCGGCTGGTCACTCGGCTCAGTATGTTTATGCTCGGTGATGAGGCGTGACGTTTAAAGGTATCTTTGTCTTGTTGCTGCCTGGCTTCAGACACTCTGCCAGGTCCGTTTCGCTGAGCCGCCCTGCAGGGGCTTTCAGAGCTAGTTCTCCTGCCTGGGCGTCTTGCAGAAAGGTCCCTCTCACTCGAGGTTGCTCTAGAGAGGGTCGTAGTCGGCTTCTGAAGGCCACGGTCTGGCCTCTGAATTTGCTGTGCTTGCCCTGGACCTTTTACTTGCACCCTTCTCTGGGTTTGCACAGCTGCCTTAAGTTCCTGACAGCGTGATGAACAAAGAAAGACAGCTGAAGCTCCAGGAACTGCTCTGCGGGGAGATCCATTCTGAGATCCTGGCATGTTCCGAGCAGAGCCATCGCGTCTCAGCCCAGTCTTCGATTCCTTAATGAAAGTCAGCTGTCTCAGAAATCCATTGCGATCAGACTCACCACCACTTGAATGGACAGAAGTCATCCTGACCAGTTCAAATCGATTGGTGGGTGGCACCCTTTTCCCACTGACCTGATTGGTTTGTCTGCTGGTTGTCTGGTTTGTCACCAGAGGTGACAGAGGTCTGGGCCTGACTGAATTTTGCATAAAAGGGATTCGGACAGGTGACTTCTGAGTTTTGGGCGGTGGAGATTTTTCATTCTGATTCACGACAGGAGATCGTCCCTTTCTTTCAGGGGGACTACTAGCAGGTGGGCTACTAGTTGGTGAGGCATTCTTTTTCTGGATGGTTTTATTTGTTTGAGTTGGGGATGTTATCTTCTTCTGCGACTGTTTGGATGGTGTAGAGCTTTGCGATGATCCAGAGGATGAACTTTTTGGTATCCTTGGAGGTGGAGTAGAGCTCCTCTTTGGCAAAGACAATTCAGTGTCCTGGGGGTGGCCTAATCGGTGAAGGCTCTTTGATCTGTGCTGAGCAAGGTTTGGGTTCTTTGGAGCATCTGTCTTGGTTGGGACTTTCCTGGGAGGAGGTCTTTGTGACGGAGCCGTCTCTTTTTTCGGTGTATAGATCACTGTCCTTCCTCTGAAGACCACTGGTAAGTTTGGAACGGGCTTTCGCTGAGCGAAGTCTAGAGGTTTATTTGCCTTCTTGTCTTTAGCAAACTTCCTTTCTTTGGGTGTGAAGCTGGATGTTGACATGAATGACAGGACTGATTCAGTCTCTTCAGAGGATGGCTCTTGAGACTTCGATGCCTGCAGCCCAGTGACAACACAATTAGCACCTTCTTGTATGGCTCTCCATTCAACACTATTGAGGTCTGAATCTTTATCCCATGCTGTATCGTCACTATCCATTTCCTCATCCATGTTCCACACATCAGATGCCTTTTGTTTATGTTTTTGATTATTTTCTGCTTTCTTCTTCCTGGCAGCAAGCTTCCTTCTCTGCTTGGGCATGGCAGATGTTATGCATTTCTGAAGGAGGTCATCCTCTGAATCAATGCTGACAGAGCTCGGCGAACTTGGCTCTTCATATTGGCTGTGAATGGTCATAGGCTTTGTTTGTTGCACCATATTCAGCGTTTTGTTGTGTCTATTTTTGTACCATATTTGCTGGGCTTTTGATTTGTGCTCCTCAAACTCAGCATCACTCAGCGAACTGAGAGAGGAGCTGAGTGAGTAGGATCCCAGGGACTCATCCTTTATCAGATTCTGTTTTATCCTGTGAAACCCTCTGGACTTTCCTTGGGAATTATCGATCCTGCCAATATTTGTCATGCTCCGGGAGAGAGTGTTTCTACTTGCTTCTCTGATCTGTTTTCTACTTGTTCGCTTCATTGCTTCATTTTTTTCATTTTCGTCATCATAGAAGCCGTTACTGTCCTCTGAAGAATGCGTCATTTGTCGAAAGATTGTGTTTCCTTTTTGTGATACCACATTAAGGTTACCTTCTGTGCTTTTTTGCTTTATTACTGGCAGTTCCAGTTTCCTGACTGGGCCTTGACCTTGCCTCTTCGTTTGTTGGTTAGGAGACTGATCACGATTTCTTTGGCTTGCCACCCTATCGGCTACCTCTTTGCTTTGCATCAACACCCTCTGAGTAGGAATGACATGTTTGGTTGTTCGGTTCATTTGTATCTCAGGTGGATAGTTCATCCTGTTGGGTTTGTGGAAGTGTGAGAATATCCTTAAGTCTTCGATCCTCTTGGCTTCATCATCAAGCAATTCCTGTTTGTTCATACCTTTAGCTGTGCAGTCTTTAACCCCCCTCTCCTTCACTGGATACTGAAGTGTTTCGTCACTTAGCGATGTTGTGCTGGAGAAATTGACAGGTGTACCTTCTGCAGAATCAGTGAAGGATGAATCATCGAATTTGTCCTTTTGTGGGATGACAATTCTCCTTCCTGGACACATTTGGGTTTTCCCATTTGGGAGCATCATGTACACTGGGAGATGAATTGGTTTTCGGATCTGGGAATTGAGAATATGAGGAGGGATGGTCGTCATTAGGGAAGGTCGTACTTTTCTGAACTTGGAGGGCATTGCTGAGTTGATGCATTCCTTTAAGATTTCTATGTCATCATCTGAGTTGCCCTCACTATACCTCTCCCCATGGTCGAATCCTTGCTCATCCTCATCAGGGAAAGGAAGATTTTTGTCAGTTTGCTGGAGTAGCGGCGTCAGTTTCAGCTCCACATCTTTCTGTATGTAGTGTTCATGAAGAGGCAGAGCACTCAAACTTGAAGCACAAGAGAAGTTCTCAGTTGGCTTTTCCACAGTGAAGTAGATCATGGTGTCCAGGTCAGGAGGAAGGTTAAACCTCTCCTTGGAGTCTGCGATCTCCATGAACTTTCGCAGGCTGCTTTCCCACTGACCTGTTATTCCTGTTGCCTGTGTTTCTGGCCCACTTGACTCAACGCAACATGGAGTTTTACTTCTACTAGGAGGCATGGTTTGCCCTGGGCTGTCGGGAAGATCACTAGGGCTTATTGTTCCATCAATCATCTCACTGCATGGATCACTTTGGATTGAGCTGGCAATAGAGGGAGACTCAAAGCTGCCCAATGAACTGACTGAGCTACAGCGACTCATTACCAGGGGTGTCTCATGTATGTAGTTTTCAGACGAACTGGATGGAGATCTGTCTTCAAGTATGGCTGGTGAAGCTCCTCTAAGGAACACCTTTTCCCTTTTGGCAGGACATGGGATCTCAATGGGATCGGTCTCTTTGCTGGGGAAGGTTTTTGAGTCAGTCATGAGCAGCTGGCTGTCACTCAGATCCTCCAAGGTTTCATCCTCTTCAGCTCTCTTCACCACTTCCTCATCCTCGACTTCAATTATTTCTAATGATGAGTCACTCTCCAGCTCATTTTCACTTTGTCCATCCAGCGCTCCGTCACCAGAAGAAAGGGAGGAAAGCGAACTGCAGCGGGAGAAGCAAATCGGGGTGTTTTCCACTGAGTATTTTTGGACCGTCTCCATTGTCCCAATGGTTGGGCTTCTGGTGGCTGTCATTGGAGAAAATTTTGTAATACTCCCTCCAGTCATCACAGTAGGTACCCATGCTTGCCTCCTCATTGCTTGGGCAGCCTGGACATTGATGGCCGTTTTTGCTACACCAAATTTGGCCACACTCTGAATGAGTGGGACCTGCTGATAAGAAGGAGACAGTTTAATTGAAGTCATGCTGACATCAGAGGAGACTTTAGTTGATGCACTGACAGGTGTTTGTACAGGTTGATCATGGTTCTTTTCTGCATCTGTGCTGCTGAACTCCGCAGCTTTCACATCTTTGTTGTCCACAGAGTCTCTCTCAGGAATATCTTGCTGGTTAGTCTCACTCAGGACAGAAGGTCCGACATTAAGGTAATCTTGATGTGCCACCTTGAGATCAAGCTGGTTGGGTCGTTGTTGCATCATTAGAGCTCTTGGAGCAGGTCGCATCTGGTCTTTGCTGCAGTAGCCATCACTGGTGCTTCCACTGTTCAGGCTGTCTGTTGATACACTTGTATGGGCAGTTTTGAGGCGCAAGAGGGCGTGAGCTCTACTGAGGCGCTCTCGGTGGGCCAAGCTACTTGTATCAGAGAGACGGCAAGGTGAGCACGATTTCGCTCGGGCTTCATTGAGTTCATCCAGACCGTAAGGCCAGTCTGCCAGGTGGTCCTCAGAGCTAAGGCTAAAACTGTCCTCGGAGGACGTGTGCATGGTGATGTCCTCCACTAACCTGTCGATCTTGGCAACTGTGTTGGTAATCTTTTTTGCCAGCTTCTCTGCAGCGGCAGATACCACGTCGTCAGGAGGTGCATGTCTCTTCTCGACCATCTGAGGCGGGTCGATGTCTCTCTCAGGTTCACTGTCTCTCTTCCGTGGCTGGTTTTGCAGGAAGTTCGAGTTGGTGAGGAACATGGACAGCATAGAGAAGCTCCCAGTGTCCAGGCTACTGGAGACATTGGGGGCCTCATCATCATCAAAACAACCAGAATCAGATGCATAATCCTTTGCCAGACTCTCAATGTGCCGTAGCGGCTTGTTGAGGGTCAAGTGCTTGGGGCTCTGTTTCTCAAGGGTATCAAAAGTCTCCGCAAGGTGTTTGGCATCCAGCTCCGCCTCCAGAGCCTTCTGTTTCCTCATGTAGAGTGAGGGCATGCAGGAGCCAGGTGATACGACTGCAGCATCCTTATATTTCAGTGGTCGATTGGTAAGGAGGTTCCTTAAAGCTGCGGCGCTGCCCATGGCTATCATCTTGTGCTTGGAGTGGATAAGGTTGCGCAGCATGCTAACTGCCCCGAGGTCCCACAGCAGCTCCTGGTCTTTTGGACTTCGGGCAGAAAGGTTCCAGAGAGTCCCGCAGGCGTTGCTCACGATGGTCAGGCTGTGGGAGCGCAGGTGCTGCAGGAGAGTGTGAAGGCAGTTGTGGTCCCTGAGGATTTGCCTGCGAAGAAAGAAGGCAAAAGGCATTTCAATAAATGTCTTATGGCCAGATGAAGTAAACTTTTACTTGTTATCGTTACAGTTAAAGAACACAGTCCTTTAACAATAATGATTGGTTTTGAACCATTTCACTACAAATCGGCTGTACTTTACTTCATGCTTTCTAAAACATGTAAGAGATGTTTTTTAAAGCCATTGAATGTGTTTTTCCTTCCCTCCATAGATCTGTTGGTTTCCATTCATTTCATTATGCTATCAACTCGCAGTAATTTGAATTGGTTTCGTTTTGTAATTGTCAACTCAAAGTCATGTCTGCTTTTATTACTTTCAACATTCATCAGTTGAGTTCTATGTAGATTGATTTTAATACTATACAAAGATAAATGGATGTCAATGGCTGCTTGGAAGGTCAGATCTTAAAGCTGTTGTGCTCCGTGAATTCATCGACAGTAACAGTTTACTTGTAAGAATGACTCAAGAGGTTAATCACAAAAATCGGGAGCACCAATTCAAAATTTTAATGAAAGTCACTTTTACTTGTGAAAATTTAGGTTTGAGCTTGAGAACAAACAAATCTTGTTTCACCCTAAAAGTCAATTGTATTAAAGCATAGGAACAAAAAAGGAGAAAACTCGAGTTTGACTTATTAGTTTTTCCTGGCGTTTTTAACCACCGAAAAGCTAGAAAAGGGCCCCTTGAGTTGGGATTTATTTGTCAAACTATTTACAAGTCAAGAATGAAAATTCAAGCTCAAAAAGGATGATCTTTCTTTACTTGCATGGCAGTGAGCGCTTGAGTATCAGAAACCTACCTGTAGTCTTCTCGTGTGGCAACCAGACTTGACACGTTTCGAAGGATCCCGCCTCCGCTCTCAATGATGGCAAGCGAGTTGGTCTGACATCGGTACGTCAGCGTGCTGACCAGGAAGCCCAGAGCTCCGTCCACCGAACAGATCGCCACCTTGTTGTCGATGCTGTGAGCCGACAGATTCCACAGAGCGCTCAGAAGACTCTTCAACGTCGACTCCTGGAGAACCAGCAAACAAAAAAAACCTGTTTTATTTAGGCTCATCAACACACATAAAATCCCCTAATCACACTCATTAAGTCTTGCCTGAAAATCATTTAGAAAGAAAAGACTCATGGAGCTTTAACCACAATATTTTTGTTAAGGATGTTTGTGTGATGCAACAATTGAAGTGTTCTTGACATCACAACTAACCATTTAGCAAAAACATTCCAGTTTGACCCAGGACGGATGTGAATGTGAAGCTGACATAAATGAGTGACTTCATGTTCAATTTCATGGATAAGCCAACTGAAGCAAGTTTCAAGACTTCAGGTCCAGCTACCAGCACCTCTAAAGCTCACTAGCTGACATGTTGTTGCACTCAACTACTTCTGGACCATTAACTTCTCAGAGTCTCCGGTGGTTTCCTGGTAACTGCTCTGAGCCAAGAAACAGTCCGGAAAACTCAAAAGTCATTTTTACACTTTTTTTGTTGTTGTCGGATTTAACAAATGAGATCTAACATGTTAGTGAGCTTTAGACGTGCTGGTAGGTGGATTCTCTTCCCCATGTTTGTGGTCTTTAGGCTAAGCTAAGCTAACAGCTGCTGGCTGGCTTTATGTTAACTATTAGTTTCAGCAATATTATGGAATTCATCAGCATAAACCAAACAACCAAACAAGAATCTGAATCTGAAGAGAGTAACCAAAGCAGCGCACTTACAATCATCATGTACAACTAGTTCATCACTAGTTCTTTAAAATGTTTCTAGCAGTTTCATATTTTATATCCAGTAAAATGTCAACAAGATGAACAAATTCAAACAAATCCTTTACTGTTTTTTCAGATCTTCTTCACGTCTCCTAAAATAAAGCTGTTCTTGTTCTATGTCCTCTGTGTGGGTCGGTTAGTTTTCCGTTACCTTTGTGGCCTGCAGGGCGCAGGTCATCAGAGCTGACACGCAGCCGATGTCTCGGAGGACTCTCTTGCTGCTGATGTCGGCCCTCCAGGACAGATTCCTCAGGATGCTGGAAACGACCTGATGAAGCTCCTCGCTGTCTGAGGACAGCTGGGCCACCAGAGCCTGGAGGCAGCTCTTCTTGGAGCACAGGGTGGCCTGAAGGAAGACGGAGGTGAAGCAAACAGACCTTGGTGATCGACAGCAGCCTTCACATAAAAACTGACCCGGTCGTGTCAGAGCTGGTGTCACAGACAAACCTCACATTTGAAAAATGACCATCAGGTCTTTCAGGTCTGGAAAAAGTGTCCAGTGCAAAATTCATATAGAGTCTACACATACAGTACATGTTAGCAGTTACATTACGACACTGTTTAAAAGCAGCTTCTCCTGTTAAAATGATCTATTTACTATTAAGCAATAAGCGGGAATTCATCTCTTCCTCACTAAAGCAGAAGGAAATACCAAGGCTAAAAACACACTAACACTAAAACATGCTAATGGTTATAAACATTCACTATGCTAACACTGTGGCTGACAGCATGGTAAATCTAGCACCAAGGCTAACAGCATGCTAATGCTAAAACCACAGTTAATACAACTACAGCCAACAGTATGCGAATGCTTATGACATGTCCACATTTACACCCATTGCTAAAAAAAGACCAAGGTTAATGATATTTTAATGCACTATACACTATAGCTAGCAGTGTGGTAATCCACCACTACCTTGGGAAAAGTACACAACCCAGCAAAATATGAAACATAGCTCTCATCATTTTTACACATTTTAATGTGTAAATGTTACATATTACAAAAGAACTTTTACATTTTAGAAGTTGTTTTCTACGTAAAAATCTTTATCTGAACACTAACTACAGCTGTCAGATCAGTGTGGTCCAGTAAAAAGTACATTATATGTGTGAAATGTAGTGGAGTAGAAGTTTACAGTGGCCCAAAATGGAAATACCAAGTACAAGAACATCAAAGTTGTACTCAAGTATAGTACTAGAGAACTTAGTAACTTTAAAACCACCACAGTGTCCTGCTCTTTTGTACCTTGTTGACCACATCTCCGAAGGTGAGGTTGGTCATTGCCATCCCTGCATAGCGGCGCAGTGCCATGTTGATGGGGTCGTTCTGCATGCCATACATGTCCTGGTCCAGGTGGATCAGATCAGCCACCACCTGCAGGCCGCCTGGAAGTAAACACCAAACTCTTAGCAGAATGTGTTACTGATGTTGGGAAAACAAAAGACGTGAAGGTGTTTTACGAACCTAATTCATTCATGGCTCGTCGGTACTCCTCTTCAAAGGACAGCTTCATGATGGCGCACATGGCCTGACAGATCTGAGGGTCTACAGGTTCAGGAATGTCTGCAGACAAGCAAACAAAGAATAGAAAAAAAGCTAAGGTTTTGGTGGAATTTCAGGAACAATAAATCTACGGAAAGAGAAAACATATCTAAATGATATGAGCCTGTTGTTATCTGGAACAGCACACACTGTGTACGGTGTGTTTGTTTACGTGCTGTTCCAACAACAAATACCACACACTCAGGTTATTGATCAGTCACGTTCCAAATCTGGACGAACCAAAACCCCTGAAATCACGAATGGTTTTGGTTCCTTGAGTTTAGGAGCTTTATTCACCGGTGGTTTTGGTTCCTCCAGGTGAAGGTGTCCCGGCGTGGCTCTCGATCCAGTCCCAGCCGCTGTCACAGTAGGTCCGGATCTGCTCCAGCATGTGCAGCACCCTCATCTCCCGGCGGGCCTGACCCTCGTCCTGCTGCGAGTAGATGATGTTGTGGAGCGCAGCGCTGGCTCTGGATTTGGCCTCTCGGCTGCAGCCCGTCGTCGTGCCGCCGGCTGCAGTGTCCCCGGCCGCGCTGCCGCCGCCGCCCGGAGCTTCATGCAGGATCTGGACCAGCAGGGGGACGCAGCCGGACTTTCTCATGGCGATGCAGCTGTCCTGAGAGCTGGACAGAGCCAGCAGAGTCCGAGACATCTCCTCCTTGTCTCTGTTAGCGAGCATGGACAGCAACCAGAACACCATCTCCACCTGAAGGGAGGGTTCACAGTAAATTTACTCAAGTACTGTACTTCAGTGCAATTTTAAATTCAAATTTTTAAACCTCAAATTTTGAGGTGTAGTACTTGTACCCTAATTGAGTATTACCATTTTATGCTACTTTATACTTACTCTGGTATACAGATATACTCCACTACACTTATGTGACAACTTCGATTACTTTGCAGATTAGGACTATCAAGAAATAAGTAACGACGTATTATTACAAAGAATTTCCCAGTTTGGGACAAATAAAGTACATCAATTACAGATGAAACAAGCAGCAGGATATTGTTGTTTGCTTGCTTATGTTGTATCTAATTTCAGATGTAGGTCGCTTTGAATAAAAACATCTGCTAAATGAAATCGTAGAGCTACAGAATATTAAGTCGTTAAAATGAGCCCATCTTTACCAACTGCATTATTCTGAAATGGGCTGTTTCTGCATAATGAGTACTTTTACTTCTGGTACTTGAACAATATTTATACTTCTGTACTTTTACTTAATTAAAATTTGTAGCAGAGTATTTCTACACTGTGGTAGTACTACTGAAGTAAATGATCTGAATACTTCTTCCTCCGCTGTATTTAAGTACTGATGAATTATTACTTAGTCAGTGTGATCACATGATGTTTCTCCTGTAAAAGAATTGAACATCAGCTAAAGTTCAGTTGTTCCAGACGAACACACGGTGTCTTTCTGGTTTAATCCTGTGTTTCCCCTCGCTGCTGCAGTGATGTGTCACCTTGCTGCCTCCGTCTGCAGGAGCTTCTGATCCTGCTGCAGCAGCCGACGACGAGTTCTCTGGTTCTCCAGCAGGGGGCTTCTCAGCTCCAGACAGCTGCAGGCAGGCAGGCAGGCAGGCACACACACACACACACACACACACACACACACACACACACACACACACACACACACACACACACACACACACACACACACACACAGAGGAGGAGGAGGAGGAGGAGGAAGAAGAAGACATGAGGAGGTTTTCAGATATTAAAAAAAACCCCATGAGAATTATTACCAATATTGGATAATCAGAAACATCCTGATGTTTATGAAACAATATGTTCTGATCTGATTGATCACTGTGTTGAAAATAATGTATAAATCACATAAAGATGATCAAATATTCAAAACATATATCATTTAAATGAATGTAAAAAAAAATCAGGACAAACAGCTTGAATATGTTTGTATGACAAGTTCATATGAAAAATCTTTATTGAAAACTGAAGCTTCTGGATAAACGTCGTGTTTGAAGAGGCTTAATCTGCTTATTCAGAATCTGGTGGACGCGTAAACACTGTGCTTTAATATTTTCAGTTGTATAATAGAGTTAACTAGAGTAAGAAATAAGTCACATAAAGATTATGATTAAATTACATAAATTTTATTCATATTAGACAATTTTAGAGTCGGAATTTCCTGTAAAGTTACATGATCACAAATTCAGTTTAATGTCAGTGACACATGGTTTTGTTTCATTCCTTCTTCCTTTGTTTCTTCTTGTCATCGCAGTGTTTTAAAGCCTCAGTGCAGCAGGTGTGGTCGGTTTTTGTGTGAAATTGGGCTGAATGCCAGTGAAGAGGCAGGAAAACAGCACTGACCTATTTTTGCTTTGGGTGAGTGTTTTTGTAGTTTTCTGACAGACGAGCACAGACGGACTCCGGAGTCCGCAGACAGACGGATGATTATTGATCTGACTTTTTAACCCTCCTGTTGGCTGAAAGACTGATTTTGGGTTTAAATGTAAAAAAAAATGAATAGAGCATGAATTGATCTATTAACTGCATCTTGGCTACATTTAAATCTCAGCAGCAAAGTCTTCGTTAATAATTCATTCATTTTGATGTTTCCAGAGTGAAATAATAATAATAATAAAACACAGACTCCATGTTTTTATGTCTAAATTGTTCCATCAGATAAAAATGTTCATCAACACTCTGCTGCTTCATTAGAGACACATTTCCCAGAATTCAACCTGCCAGATTCCAGCTCAGTCAGGTTGAATTCAACACTCACACACACACACACACACACACTCTCCTCTTTGTCTGCAGACACACACATCACACCCTGAGGCGTTGCCATGGTGACGTGATGATAAAAGGGGGATGAAAGCTGATTCGACTCTCTGAGGATTTCACTCTGTGAATCCAAATGAAGCTGTGTCTGTGTGTGTGTGTGTGTGTGTGTGTGTGTGCGCGTGTGTGTGTGTTTTCCTCCTGTTTCACAAAAGAAACCTGGATATTTTTCTTCTTCCTGTGTGTCTGACTGACTGAATCTGTGGCTCTGATCCAAACCTCCATTAAACACAAGCAGCTGCACACATGACGACAAAATGGACGCCAGCGAGAGGAAACACAGCCGAAGATAAAACCCATCAGTTTATCTGCTTTTCACAGTCAGGATTCATCCGTCAGCAGCACAGACAGATTTCTCTTCAACTACACGTTCTCCGTCCGGTCGACCCCGACAGCCCCTGGACTTGACCTATATTTTGATACTTTGGTACTTTTACTTAATTGTGGTATTTCTACACTGCGGTGTTACAAATCAAACCTTTTGTCTGTCATAAATTATTTCTCTATTTCAAACTTCAGAAAAATATTCAGAAAACTCAAAACCACTGTCAAAAACGCTGCAAACAAATTTTGTCATAAATCTGGATCTAAAGCACAAAATAATAATGAACAATAACCCGGGTGAGAATAAAACAGTTTGCAGTGTTTTTCTCAGACGTTTCCATCTCTCTGCCGTCTCGTTGTTATTCTCAGAGGGAAGTCGAGCAGAGAAAAGACGAACCGACTCAATCTCTATATCTCAGACACACTCGCTGCGAGCCAACCCTGCAGCCTGGCAACAGCCAATCACAGCTCAGCTCTGAGGCGGCTGAAAAGACCTGGTTCCTCTGCATAGCAACGAGAGGAGGAGGAGGAGGAGGAGGAAGAGGAAGGAGGAGGAGGAGAAGAAGAAGAAGAAGAAGAAGAAGAAGAACCAACCAACAACTAGATTTTATTATTGATTCATCACAGTTTACTGTCATAAACAGGAATCTGCACCTTTTTGGCTTGAAATTGATCTAAATGCTTCATCAATGATCAGAATTGTTGCCAATGAATCTGTTGATAAACTGATTGATTAACTGACTGACAGTTTTCGTGCCGTTTGCTTGTGTTGAGTCTCAGCGAATCACACATGTACTTCACTATTATTGTCTGCGTGTTTATTGTTAAATCTGAGATTTATTTTATTGTTGCTCGTTGTCGTCTCATTTTGTGATTAATGTAACTTTGCTCCTCTGTGTCACTGGTACTCCGATCTTTTACTTCAGTAACAGCAGAAACACCACGGCAAAGAAATGACAAGAAACCTTTTTCTTTTTTCTGACGTCTGTGCAAATCTATATATTAAACAAATATATTTTACATTTTAAACAAATGTTCAGTTTTCTTATGTTTGTGTCTCATTGTAAAGCTTTTAGTAACTGTATTATGTGAAGAGCTATACAGTGTAAATTTATTTTCATTATCACACTCACTAAAAGTAAATCTTCTCATCAGTAAAATTATTCTGAACTGTAAAAAGATGTTTTTCATGATTCTTTTTGGTTTTGTAGGTCAAAGGTCATGTTGAGTTCAGCCTGCTGAATATTTAATGAGCACAGCTGGGATGATTTATTATTTATGTAAAGTCAAACCTTGACCCAAACAATCAGCACGAAGAAAATCCAGCTGACGATTTTTACAGGTTCAGTCTTCACATTTTATTGAACTGATCTGACTTTAACTGTCCCAGAATAACAACAGAAGAACTAAACATCTAATGAATATTTCATGAGTTTCAGCAGCTCTATGAAGCTTTTTAGTCTCTTTTGGCTCCTGGTTTTGGTTTCATGTCGGATTTCCTGCTTGCTTCAGTCTCAGTGTAGTTTCCAGCAGCAGAAGCAGCAGATTTCATAAACCAAGTCGAGACAAACTGACTCGTCACTACCTGCTCGGCCGCAAACACCTGAGACGTCAGATTAGCTGATTAAACTGTTTGGATCAAGTCAGTAAACTGTTTATTTCAACACTTAAAAAAAAAACAACCTAAAACCAAACCTTTACCAAACTATTTTCAACCTCAACCTTAAACCCAGAGCTGAATGAAGTGGAGCTTATAGGTTCATCAAAAAACTCTCAACAGTGGAAAATAGTTTGACAATACTGAACAGGACAGAAACTTTCCATTAAATGGAAAACTGACTGTGGAAGATTTTCCCTCATCTTTCTTTAAAACAGCCACAGAGAAACAAGCTGAACTCGAGCAAACCGTCAGGAAATATGGAGACAAACTGGTCGGACCTGAAACACGTTCGGCTGAATGAAAGAATGTCAAGCGTCCTTTCAAACACAGACAGACGGAGATTAAAGCCACAATGTTCAGAGGTTTCAGACGGAGAGCACAGGTCTGGATTTGAGGTTTTTAATCACTTTGTGGTGTTTTAATCAGGCACAAAGATGGAGACTGAAGCAGCTGTGAGTATCTGAGACGTCCTGATTGATCCAAAACCAGTTTCTGATTAACTTTGAACGCGTCTGAACAGGAGCTAAGACGTGTTAGAACAAACGTTAAAGTCAGACCTGAGAGTCAAAAAACAGCTGTAATATTTGATCAATATTTAAGTCATTAATCTGACATTTTACAGCTTGTCACTGTTTCGTACGATTAAATTATTTGAATTTCTTTTGGGGTTTTGATTGTTGGTCAGATGAAGAAGGAAGTTTGAAAATGTGACATCTGATAAACTCAGTGAAGTTGAACTTAGATGCTAACATCAGCATGCTAACGAGCTAATTTGAGCCCAAATTATTTACCTTACATAAATTGTCAGAGTAAGAGATGAAAAATCAGAATATAACCATCACGTTTGACTGACATTATCTATTTGAGCCCAAACAAATTTCACATAATGTCTCAAATTAACCTCTCTCAAAGCCTGAAACTGACTGAATTTTGCTGTTTAACTTATTTATCAGTCTTATTCATCAAACGTAACATTAAGGTCAGAGGTCACTCACATTATTTTGAACTCCTCTTCATAACTTTGAATGTTGGAGCATGAAATGTTATTTCTAGACAAATGATCACATGTTACTTTAATTCTACACTTGTCTGGTAACACAGATGCTCCGAAGTCTCCAACAATAAAACGATTCACTGTGTCACAAAATCACAGAGAACCTGAAGTAAATAGCTTCAAAACAGGACTTTACAAAGACAAACAACAAAACTCTGCTGAAACGAGTTTCACTGAACAAAAGACTGAAAATAGACCAATTGGTAGAAAATGAGTTTTGCTGAAAAAACTTCACGGGAAAATGACCAGAAAGAGCCTGAAATTTGTCTCCAAGAGGACGCCGAGTCAAATGAATCTGACCCAGAAGACCAAAAGGACAAAAACATGAGACTGAGAGACCGTCTTAAGACAAGTAAGAGGGAGAAAAGGACCATAAGTCCACTGAGTCTTTTCAAAGAGGACTTCAGCCAGTTTAAGGAAGAAATGTTGAAAGTGTTCAAGGACAAAGACATGAAGACAGAGGATGAGGACTGCCCATCGAGTCAGGCAGAAAATAAACCTGCCGGCAGCACGCTCGGTCTTCTGAAAGACGACCTCAACCAGCTTAAAGAAGACATAACCAGTGTCTTCAGCATTGGCTCGTCCAAGGACAAAGAGACAAAGTCTGCAGAGAAGGCGATCAACCGCCTCAACTTTCTCAAAGAGGACCTCAATCATTTTAAAGACAACCTCTCGAATGTCTTCAAGATTAGTCCTTTAAAGGAAAGAGACACCGCAAAGGAAGAGTCATCGGAAACCTTCAAGAGAAAAGTCTCAAAAGCTGAAAGGACTGATGAAGCCGTCAGTCTGTTCAGAAGAGACCAAAAGACTTCTCCGAAAGCAGAGAACAGCCGGGGAGTTAAAAAGACATTTTCAGAGACGAGCGAGGAACAAATGAACTGTGTTTTAACTGGAAACCTCTCAGAGCAGAAGGAAGAGACAGTCGAGAAAATCTACAACAACATGAAGGACAGGATGGACAAACTGGACACGACAGTGTCTGAGGAGACGACAAGTCTCTCTGAAACTCAACAAAGTAAGGAATTGATTCCTGCATCACGGGCAGGTAGGTATCATTTTACTGTCAAACTAAACATTTGTGGAGAAACCTGTAACTAATAACTCTGTTACTCAGTGGAACAATATCCAACGTCAGCATTTTTGTCTGGGTTGTTTTTAAAGACATGTGGTCACGAAAAAAAACAAGTTCTCTGTGTTGTCAGCAGAGGACGAGAGGACATACGTGGAAGAAGAAGAAGAGGAGGAGGAGCCATCAGAGACTCTTCCCCAGGAGTGTCTGTCCTCTGGGATCAACCTCTTTCATCTGAGAGACTCGAACAGAGACGACATGAGGTGAGTCGAATCACAGGAAGGTAACACTTTGCTCTGCTGCAGACAGACTGTCAGCTTCAAACTAAATATTTACAGTAAAATCTAAAAGTTAAATGTTATCTGATGTGTTTTTTCCTGCTCTTGCAGGAATCAGCCAGGTGACTTGTGGTCGGTGAAAAACTGTAAGCTTACGTAGACTTTATATGTTTCTGCCTCACAGATAAGGATTTCTTCTACATCTCATCCCTCTGTGTCTTTCACACTGGACAAAAAACCCACTAACACCCACTAACATTTGGCTTTTGTCTTCAGGCGTCCATGCTGCTTTCTCCTGTTCCCTGTTTTCAGGTGTGTTCGTGATGTAGAACGTGACTCAGCAGAAAACCAGCATGAAGCTTTAATTTTGTTGTGGTATAAAAATGATTTACAGTATCATCAGCATAGAGTTTTAACACTTACTGAGCACTAACAGAGTCAGAGGGTTTGGGGCTGAGTGCTGCATGAAAACACTTAAGGACTGATTGTCCTGTTCCATTCAGATGTGGTAACTGTTTTTCTGTTGTGTTGTGTTGAGTTTTACTGGAGAAATGACCTGAACAATTCTTCAAATATCAAAATTAATCGCTGAATTGACTAATCTTGTTCCTTGTTTTGCCCCTCAGTTGCCTGCTATTTGACCTTTGATCCCAACACTGCCAACTCAGAGCTGCATCTGACTGACGGCAACAGGAAGGTGACTCGAGTGTGGTTGGACCATCGACCCTTGGACCACCCGGACCGGTTTGAGCGCTGTCCTCAGGTCCTGTGCAGGGAGGGACTGCTGGACTCGGTGTACTGGGAGGTGATGTGGAGCGGTGGCGCAGACATCGGCGTTACCTACAACAGCATCTCCAGAGATGGAGACACTAAGAGCTGTCTGCTGGGACATAACAAGCAGTCCTGGAGTTTGGAGTGTTCGGAGGGAAGCTACACGCCGTGCCACAATAACAAGAGGTTCAGGTCCTCCTCACCCAAACCCTTCACCCACAGAGTCGGGGTTTACCTGGACTGGTCTGCAGGCTCTCTGTCCTTCTACTGCATCTCTCAAGACACCATGGTCCACCTTCACACCTTCACCTCCACCTTCACTGAGCCTGTGTACCCGGGTTTCTGGGTGTGGGCCTACAACGGCTCAGTGTCACTGTGTCAGGTGGAGTTAAACTGGGAACGACTGCTGCAATAAACCTCTGAGAGAAGGCTGAGACCCAGCAGGGGGTGGGGGGTAAAACTGGAATTGGAGTGTTCTGGGTAATCGTAGGTTGCAGTGACTTCTCACAAACTAGCTAGGCTGCTAACTGACTAGCAGCTACCTTGTTAGCTTGGTCTCTAACAGAATAATAATAATAATAATAATAATAATAATTTTTCATACAGGATCAGTCTGATGTCCTCCTGTCTCCTCGCCAGGTCTCTGTTGTGGATCAGAGAAGCTTCAATAAAACTGGATGGTGACAAACAGCTAATATAGTACAATAGCTTCCTCCATTTTGAACTCTCTGGCTCTGCGTCCAATCAGAGGTCGGCTCTGTCAGGACGGTTTGTTATTGGTCAGCAGTGCAGTTCCTCATGTTGAAGTTCGATAAAGCTGGACTGAATTCACTGCAGGCTTTGCTGTGATCATGTTATAAATGATTCAGGTGAAGCTGTTTCTTCCACAGGGACAAACGGGTGGCGCCATCAGTCAAATACAAAGTCTTTATGAGAACAACTGACCGCGACGTCCTCAGAATCTTCACATATCAAACACTATGATTTTATCTGCTGACTGTGAACAACAGCTGACCCAGACTGGACAAGACCCGGTCCAACAGAGGTACGGTGTTGTCTCCAACTTAAGATGATGTCATGTGTCCACCTTAAGATATAAACATGTCTAAACAATTCAACTCTGAAACTAAGGGACTGAATTATCAACAGTGTTGTTTTTCTACTGGATCAGTTCAGCTTCTTTTTCTGATGCAGAGGATGAAACATTCATAAACTTGCTTGAATAAAAACAGCCAACAGTGAGATTTACTCTCTGAGCTCTGTGTGATCTGCTTGTGTACATTGTGCGTTTGTGTGTTGCTGTATATGTCTGACCTGTAGCTGACTCTCCTGACTCCCTCGGGCCTCCTGCAGCTCTTTCTCCAGCTGCTTCAGACGAGCAACACGCATCTGCAAAACACACACACACACACACAGTTCAGAGACTCGTCCAGATGTGCTGTTTCCACCAACCAGCTGTCTGTGTCTGATCCCATCAACAACTATTCAACAATGAAATTTATTCAGTGAATTCAGATTTATTTTGCTGTTGTAGGATGTTTGATGAAATAATTTGCTTTGTGTGAATGACTGTCCAATCAGAAGCCGACAGCCTCGTCCTCACCTGTGTCCTCTGAACCATTTCGTCGCTGGTACCGAATCTTTCCTCCATCACAGACTGAAACTGCTGGGCTTCAAACTCCAGCTGCTGCCGGATCAGATCCATCTGCAGAGAAAACTGTGACACAAACACACAGAGGTCAGAGGTCACAGGATCAGTTCAGGACAATTCTGTCAGTCTGAGAAACGATCGTCTCTTCATCCGATGGTCAGACATGGATGGTGATGACCACACCCACATGCAGGTAACTGTAATCAGAGTGGTGGAAAGTAAGTAAGCACATTTAAAAATGTATTCAAAGTGCCAACAGTAAACGTGCTCATGATGTAGACTGACCCATTTCAGAATCATATAGATCATATCATTGGATTATAATTATTGATGCTTTACTGTTGCAGCTGTTAAAGATGGAGCTAATTTTAATGACTTGAAATTTCCAGGGATAAATAAAGTTTTATCTTAACCTGTGATAATAAATCATATTTTGGATTAATAATCTGAATCTGCAAAGTAATTAGTAACTAAAGTTGTCAAATAAATGTAATGAAATAAAAAGTACAACACTTGTAGAAAGTAGAAAAAGTAGCATAAAAAAGGAATATTCAAATAAACAAGAACCTCAAACTTGTACCTAAGTACTTGATTAAATGTACTTAGTTACTTTCCACCACAGCTGCATTAGTGTGTGTACGTGTGTGTGTGTTCTCACCGTGTCGATGCGAGGCAGCTGAGCCAGTCTCTGCGACAGCGCCTCCAGCTGGCTGAAGTACCAGCAGCGCTCCCTCTCCTCCCGGTCGATCTCACCCAGCAGGAGGTTCCTGCAGACAGTCACACACATCAGATTTCTCTGTTAGTATTGAGGAGACAACTCACAGCTCACGAGCTGTCGGACGCTCTGACGCCACCAAAACAAACCTCCATCGAAACAGAAGAAACACTGACAGGAAACAGTTCACTGACACAGGAGGAGTTCAAGTATTGTAAGTACATTTACTTACATATATTTACTTCAGTGAGGTTTGATGCAGGACTTTTACTTGCAGTGGAGTATTCACAATTACATATTTAATACCAATTAGGATTAAGATTCTAATTTTCATGGTTATTATTTACTTCCCACAGAAAACAGGAGGATTTATCCTCCAGAGACCATGAACGTCCTCCATGTTCCCTCTGAACCATCAACATCAACAGCATCTGTCAAACAGAATCTGCTGACCTCTCCTTGTACAGCTCCTCCAGGTGGTGATCGCTCAGTCGTCCATCCGCACCACTAATCACAGCCGTTTTGGGCGGGGCTCCATCCAGGAAGTGATGTGGCAGCATGACGGCAGCAGCCTCCCCTCCGGACGCCGCGCTCAGACGAGATGAAGCCCTGAGCGGACTCCTGGCTCTGCTCGCCGCCGCCGAGGAGGAGGAGCAGGAGGAAGGAGGCAGAGCCAGACGATCGTCCAGCTCTGTCCCTCCGACCCCGACCGTCCCCGTCCCTCCGACACCTGTTAGCCCCGCCCCTCCCAGACTGTCCGTCAGCAGCCTCAGGTTGTGAGGTTGGTGTTTGAGTTCGTAGTAGTTGGTGAGATCCATGTGGAGCTCTGAGGGAGGAAGAGGATCAATAATCAGTCAGTTCATCAAACAAACAATCCATGCATCCAGCCATCCATCCACACATCTATCAGCCCACCCACCCATCCATCCATCCATCCATCCACACATCCATCAGCCCGTCCATCCATGCTTCAATATGTATTTATGTATGTATGTTTTCCTTCCTCCCTTTCTTTCTTTCTTCAGACAGAATTGGACTGTACTCCATAAACACAGATGCTGTTAATCTCAATTGGAGTAAATTGAATTCCAGTTCAAACTAATTCACAATAATTGCTCATTTAATTGGACTGAGTCATAACGAGGCAGAGCCGACTGCAGCCAATCAGGTTAGCTGATTGAGCCGATTCATTTGTCTGTGAATGATGATTGGTCCCACCGGAGACTCTGAGAGAGTCGAGCAGAATCTCCCTCATTTACTGGGTCTAATCAGATGTTAAAGGAGCATCATGTGATTCTGGAGGAGACACAGACCCGGACGGTAGTTTTCTGTTTTCAGACCTTTGAGTTGGTGCAGTACGTCGCTCCTCCCAGACGAGGCCAGCGTTCCCGCCTCCTGCTCCAGTTTGCTCTGCAGCTGCTTCAACACCTCCTGCATCAGAACAAGCAGAAACCTGATTAAAGCCATCGTGTTCACAGTGTGAAGAGGAAAGAGGAGAGAGTTTATCTTCAGTTTTCAGCTCTGTCAGTCTGACACAACGCCAACAGCTGATGTCTGTCGACCAATAAACTGTAAACCTGTAAAAAGGTCTGAGGCGGGAACATGTCTGTTCTGCAACCAAAGACCTTTGACATCAAAAGGATCTGAAAGATTCTGTCAGAAAATAAAACACAGAATGGCTGTAAGAATAAAATCCATGAGTCCAAATGAAAAAACATTTATTCATTTAACTGTTCAATTTGGGAACATCTTATCTCCTTATGTGACGATGGCATGTTCTCCACAGTCGAGGATATTCTGCAACTCTGGTGGAAATCACTTCTTTTAAATTGAATTCAGCTTTTTCTGGTTCTTTTAACACTAATTACAACAATATTAAAATCTGACAACGATCACAGCTCAACAGATCCAACATCACACAGAGCGGCATCAAAGGCACCAAAAGCTCAGTCAGAAAAAATATACAGATTCCACAGTAGATAATAATCCAGTAAAACAGGTCAAATCCACGAGTAGCAGATCAAATCTCACAAGTTTCTCCTTCATGTCCACAAGAGCGTCTTTCTGATTTGAAGCCTGCAGACGGACTCACCTGTCCGTCGTCCTCCTGCAGACTCACCTGCTGCAGGTGAAACACGTCTGATCTGATGTGTCAGACATTCTGATTCTGATCAAAGCAGCTCAGCTCAGTCTGATAATCCAGCTGCTCTCAGCATCTGGACACGTGAGTGTCAGTGTGTAGTCACATGCATGTGTCCACAAACATGTGTGTTTATGTGTGTGCAGCTGAAAGGATTTATGTCCAGCAGGCTTTGAGACTTAGCCTGATTTTACAGGTTTATGTCTCTGTATTTCATTATTGTCTTTTGATGTAGTTGATTTTAGACCTGCCTACCTTTCACTAAATCATCTTTTTTTTAAAACTATTATTATGTGTATATATATTATATATTTTTAGTAGATGATGTTGGTGTTGATGTTGTTGTTGGTGTTGATGTTGGTGTTGTTGGTGTTGATGATGTTGTTGATGATGTTGGTGTTGTTGGTGTTGGTGTTGATGATGTTGTTGGCGTTGATGATGTTGTTGGTGTTGATGATGATGTTGTTGGTGTTGATGATGTTGATGTTGTTGGTGGTGTTGGAGTAGATGATGGTGTTTCCAGACTGACCTTCATGCCGGAGGTCTCGGTCTCCAGTTTGGACAGATGGTTGGAGTTGTCCTCCAGCTCCCTCCTCAGGTGGGAGTTCTCCTTACGGAGCGCCTCCACCTGATGGGCCAGCTGGTCGTAGGAAGCCACGGCGTTGGCCATCTTCACACTCTGCAGCGCCCCCTGCAGGAGCATATAGGAGGAGAAGTGTTAGAGTTTTTAAATCAACCCACAATGCTTTGCATTCATACAGGCAGACATTTTGTCACCGGGTGGTGCAACTTCAGCGTCATGTCGTAATGTTTAAACTGTGCAGCGACATCATGTGTTTCTACGATAATGAAATTATAGACATATCAGCAAACTGCTGGTAAATGTATCATCACTGGTGGTTACATCCAGAGAAAATCCAACATTAACACTAATCGATCAGCTCATTTTGCAGCAGCCGTTTGTTTGTATCTGGTTTCACTTGGTGACAAACTGCTACAACAGAACAGGTCAATGTCGGCTGTTTTCTGTGTGACCTGGTGAAACTCTGGTGAACCACAGTGAAATAATTCACTATATGACTCAACTACAAGAACGTTGCTCGAGGGCACAGAGAATGAGGGACAGACAGGAAACAGGGAGAGACACGACAGTTCAAAGACTTGAATCAGGGACTGTATGATTATATGATCAGCATCCTAAACCCCACCACCACCTCCTGCTCCTCCTCCTGGGCAGCAGATGGTTAACAGGGAGTCTCATTATCTGTCCCTTTGGTTTCAGTTTGGGTCGATGTTTCTCTCAACGCACCGACATGAAGCTCTGTGTCAGTCTGTTAGATAACATGTTATCTAAGTTTCTCCTGCGGCTGTTTCCAGCCTCCACTCAGCTGATCCTGAATCAGTCTGATATCACATCACCCTTTCCACTCGTTGTTTGTCCAGACTGAAGACTTTAAGCTGGACAGAGTTATTTAACCTCTGAACCAAATCACACTGAAGATTAAAGCCAGATTTTTAGACATGTGTTGCTGTTTTATTAAGGAATTAGGACCTAATTATGTTACATAACAACATTATTGAAGGAAACACAATAAAAACTGGACGTGCAGATTATGTTTCTATCAACACGAGGAAACATTTTTAATTCAACACAGACTGACAACATGTTTTGTTTCCTACAATATCCAAAGTATGATGAAGGTATTTCTGGTTGTGTTTCAACAACTCAAAGCTCTGGGTTAAAGTATTCCTGTGGATTTTGTTCTCCATCACTTCCACTGAAAGTCCATCATGAAGAATCTGTTAATGTCCATCATGAAGAATCTGTTAATGTCCATCATGAACTGCAGCAATTATTACAGCAGGAAAACCTGCTTCAGTGATCATTATAAACCGATAAACGATCAATAAATGAAGCTCAGATTGAGTCTGTGCGAGGTCATTACTGTGGGATCAGAGCTGCACATGCTCAGTGGGATCTTTGGAGCTGCTCATGTGACTGAATCAGACTGTGACCTTCACTGCAGAGACGCCGAGTCAAAGAGTTCAGAGCGGCACGCGGCTGCTGACAGGAAGTGACTCTGTGTTTGTTTGTTTCAGACAGGAAATAAAACATCTCTTCACCAACTGTGTTTCTGTTGTTATTCGCATGATTTTGTGTCTCTGTCGTCTGTTTGTTCTGCTCGGTGCAGCAGATCTGAAGTCAGCAGGCGGTCAGTGCAGCAAATGTCACTGCTGCATTCATTATGAGGAGCTGACCCCCAGGGGATTGTGGGTAAGAGGAGGATGGAGGACTGAGAGCAGAAACAGGATCCAGACTGCCATTTAAGGTGGATTTACTGGATGTATTCTCAGGTTACAGGACAGACTGAAGCAGTGACTCGTCTTACTCTCTAACTTCGTCAAAACACAGCTGATGTTTAAGATTTCAAACATGCTTATTGCTTAATGCTTAATAAATCACTCTGATCGGCATTTTAAAGGTTCAGTCAGCCATGTTTGAATGTCGCAAGTGTGTGTGTGTGGAGGTGATACTGCAGACCTCAGCTGGTGTGTGTGTGTGTGTGTGTCATCAAAAACCAGTGACATATTGATGATCTGTGTTACCATGGTAACAGCCTCACATCCCCCACCATCGCCATGGTGACACATTTACATCAAGTGATGGCTCTCATCTGACACACACACACAGCGCTCACTGCTGCAGTCGCTGCGAAGCATGCTGGGTAAGAAAATGTGAAAGCTCCCGAGAGGATAATGAATCAGACGAAGACTTAACGAGCGTTAACGGGGCCTGTTAACCGCGCAGTTACTACGGCAACGACCGATCTGAAGCAAGTGACCCCGATATGAGACGACAAAGAGGAAGAGATGGAACATGAGTCGCAGCACCGAGGAATAAAGATGGAACCATCCTGCTCCACAACATAAAATCAACCTGATTAACAACATGGAGGAATGAGCCCAATTCAAATTCAGTCAACACTCAAATAAAAGATTGTATACAAATATAGGCCAAGTCTCAAATAATTGTCATCAATGCAACTCAATAACACAAGACTTTTAACATAAAACTGTGCAGGACGTAGGCGTAGCTTAACACTGATTAAACACAATTAAATTTAATTAAAGAATGAATTAGAAAAAACCCCACTCAGGATCTATAATTAAATTATTAGTAATGTAATAAACACTGCAGCCTGTAGGGGGCGCCTCATTCACTTCAAAAGACGACGTTTAGCTTCAATAACCAACTCCAGCTGAACCAATAACAACATCTGGGTTAACGTTATTTCTGGAAACATTCAGAAAGGAGACGTTAATATTTGGAACTTACAAAAACTTTATTGCATTTACACACAGTTCAGTTTAACATAACGTTAGTTAACAAACATGGAGGGTTTTTATTTTCCAACCACACAGATGCTTTTATTCTAAAGTATTAACACCATAAACTATAACACTTGTTGTTACGTTTTGACTTCAGCAGCTTTAATAACTGAAGCTACCAGACGCTCCCGTTAGCATCGTTAGCTTAGCTCAACCTCCACCGTCTCCCCCCGGAGAAACTCGTCCCGGACACCCGAGAGAAACACAGTCAACACGGCAGCACAGTCAAACTCCAGCCAACAAGCAGCTCCACAAACACCAGAACAAACTCACCGAGAAAACAGCGCAGACGTCCCGGACAAAGACCCCACACAGCCGGCGGCAGCTAGCTGGAGCCCGATGCTAATTCATTAGCATGTTTACTAGTAAAGGAAAAAACGGGAGCGCCGACTTCTGGACAGTCTGTTAGTTAATGAACCGCTCAGCAGCAGAGTTATTGATCCAGTATTTACAGGAACAAATATCCGAAAGACAAAACCAGCACAAACAGCTGAAGCTCAGTGACTGAATGAGCTCCGTGATTGGAGCCGACAGGCAGCTGTCAATCAAAGTGACGTCACTCTTCATTATGCACAATTTCAGATTTTTAACGAGTTATAAAAAAAATTCCCCTCCGTACAGTTGATGTCATGAAGTAGAAAATCAGCTAAAGAGACTAAAGCCATTGTTTGTACCAGGCTGTAAACATGTTTTTTTCTGCCGTAAAGTCGGACATTTTAACATGGGGGTCAAATGTAATTGACTCCCTTTTGGAGCTGCCCCTAGTGTTTATTCGAGGAACTGCAGCTTTTTGCACTTCCGTGTTGGCTTGTTTCGGCGGCGGGGGTTGCCGCTTGGTTCAGACCGAACTCAGGGGGAGATTCAGAAGTAAAGTCAGTGGAAAACACAGCTGAGTCTGTTCTATATACTGTACATACATACTGATGTTAGTTTATCTTCTATCAGTGTTTTTTTCTGCTGCTTTAGGAGAACAGATCGAGTTTCAACTCCTGATGAAGGTTGTCTGATTCCTCCACTGACCCTAACCCTGCAGACATGATGAGCATCTATCACATGATTTAAACCGTGATGCGTTTCCTCTGAGACGCTGCTGCTGCAGCTTTCTGTCTCTGCACAGACACATTCTGTAACTTTCTTAATAAATGCTCACGTATTAAAAGTGTGTGTCTGAACAAAGAGAGTGTCGATCATTCCCGCTTCCTGCTCCACCCCCACATCCTCCCAGCCTGCATCTCTCCCCCCTGTGGGACTGTCTGGTTACCGTGGCAACCGCATCCTTCAGGCAAAGAGGAGGAGGAGAAAATGGCGTCGGTGTGTGGACTCAGTCAACCAGATATGTCTAAAAACAGAGTCTTCTTCTCTTCTGTCAGGTCACTGCCCTCTGGACGCTAAAAGCTAAGCTAACAGATGATGCTGAAAGCCAGAAGAGAACGTTAGTAATGTTTCCTTTGTGCTGCAGCTGATCAGCGTCATGACGGGACAGATGATATTTCCTGTCTGCAAATGTCAAACCTGCAGACAGAATATCACAGTGACCTTCCATCACCGCTACACAGCTACGTTCATCAAACATGTTTCTACAAAACAAGACAACGGTCATTTTTGGAGTTTTTTGACAGCGGATCAGTTTGAAATATTGAAGCAGTGAGTCAGGATCAACCACAGTGAGCTCGTAGACGAAGAGCTGCAAACTTCAAACTTCTCACACAATATTAACGTGATGACTCCCAATTTGGACTTGTGGTTTTCGTGGTCGTGAACAGAAGCTGATGGCTGATGATGTCAGCTGATACAGCCGTCGGCTTCCTGCTGCAGTTCAGCTGAAGAACGGATATTTCATGTCCGTCTGAAGTGAATCCACCTGAGGAGCAGGAGGAGGAGGAGGAGGAGGAGGAGGAGGGGGGGATGATGGATGAAGCTTTTACAGCATCAGTCCATTGAACTTCATTCATCACAACAACAGACTGTCATGTCATCACAGCGAGTCAGAGCTCACACTTCCTGTCAGGAAACAACAAACACTGACTGACGGCAGCCATGTTGTTGTTTCTGCTGCTGTTGTTGTTGTAAAAATTAAAATATGATCCGAGAGCAGCAGCAGAGCTCCTCATTTTGCAAAGAAGACAAACAAACACAGGAGACAACATGGCCGCCTTCTTGGGGCGATATCTCAACATCAGACTGAACTTCACCTTCAGTTTTTCAACCATCAAACCGTGAAACTCGACCAGAAATCATAAAAGTCTGAACGCCTTCACTTCAATAACAGCTGAGCAAACTCCATCTGCAGCTCAGTGGGTGAAAGCTCAGGAAAAAGCAAGTAAGTGAACCTTGATTTGACATTTGTTTTTCAAACTGCCGTCTCGCAGGTGAGGAATGAACTTCTCAGCTCGACCGGTTGACGGCAGATTAAACTCTTAGTCAGACAACATGAAGAAGGTCAGAGGTCAGAGGTGAAAGCTCCAACAGTCATCACAGAGATGACAGCAGACGTTCAGCTCGGTGTTTCTCTCAGTCTGAAGCTGTTCACACTCCCAAAACTCTCCGTTACATAACGTGACATCACAGCCGCCTCTCGCTGGACTTCCTGCCCCCGAGCCTCCCAGACCAGGACGACCCAAAACAGCCGAGAATATCTGACCCGAGCTGACAGAGTCTGACACATAGGGGTCAGAGGTCAAACCTTCTCTGCCCCAGCTCTGATATAAATCAGCCCTGAACACATCAACAAACCTTGGTCTGATGACTGATCACTGTGGGATCTTCTAATACCTGAGGAAATATCTCAATGACTTCAGGAACTTAAATGCATCATTCATTTTGGAGAAAACTAAATCAACAAATAAAACAGATAAATATCAGATTGTTTGGTTTTGGTTGATTCTCAGTATTAAAGGAAATGAATCAGTGTCAAGGTCAAATGGCATCATTAAAAGTTTGTTTTGTCACGTCGATAGAAAACGACCAGAAATCTGAGTTTGAACTTATTTTCCTGCTGATGGTCACAAAGAGTTCAGGCCAACAAACATTCACATCACAAACCTGCTCAGGCTTCATCCACCAGCTTTCAGACTGATTTCTGTTCTCTGACTTGCTGGTCTTCACTTCAACTCTACGAAAATAAGGGATTAATCGTGTCTGTTTCACAACATCATCATGTGGAGCAGGGCCTGTTTTTAAAAACACTTCCTGTTGGTGTGTTCGAGGACAGTCCACCGTCCGACCATAAAGGATCTGCTGCTGTCGACTGCTCAACGACAAATCAAACATCAAACAACAGATGACAAACAGGTAAAAAGGAGAACATCTTACATTACATATGTTGCCGTTCAGCGGCGACTCTCAGATGTCAGAGTTTCCATAAACACCTCATGAGGAACAATTTAAAATATGTGAATGCCATTTGGGAATT